>JAJLZM010000261.1:0-62732 GCA_030572235.1 Ambrosiozyma kamigamensis | reverse complement strand
TGTAAGGACTAAGTTACAGTTACCAAGCCGGTCTTTTTCATCAAACCAGTTTAAAAGATAATCTGTGACTTCACCTAATTCAAAATAATCTGAAGTTAATAAAATTGGAATGAAATTTGTTGGAGTTAACTGATCAGCTATCCAGCCAAGGTTTCTAGAATATAACCATTCTGTAACAATTTCAAAAGATTCCTTAGTAATATATTCATCATCAAATTGTAAAGTATATGATTCAGATTCAGAATTAGACATTGATTTAACTGACTCACCATTATCATTACCTTTTTTGTTTTCCTGACTCCAAAAGAATTCAGAATCAAAAAAAGGAATTTTAGCTAGTATTATTTTATGAAATTTATAAGTTTCATCAAATGCTAAAACATTAACATCAGAATATTTAGACTTTTCATATCCTTTTTTAATTAGATGAGTAATTTGATTCATGTTAATCGTAATTCTAATATTAATAGATAATGAACAACATTTTAAATTTTTAATAAATAAAATAGCAGATAAACATATAAATATGTAAAATAGCTAACATATAAATATTTAAAATAGCAGATAATTTTTAAATAAGGATTCAAAAATCAAAATACAGTTTAATACTACCGCTACGCCGCTTTTCCATAATACTGCCAAATCAAGCAATTTACGGATTTGAGGCTGCATAATTGCGGCGGTTTTGGTAAAACGGCGCAATTATTTCAATAATATATAGAATTTCAAGAAACTTCATATATATAAGTACGTGCTACGTATACAGAACAGATTGTTGACTGATAATAATTAATCTGTTTATAATTAAATATTATTATTGTCAATCTATATTAGAAATGCAGAAATAGAAAATAAGTATACGAATGTCTAAAAATTAAATTATATTATATTAGCTCAGCATAAAAGTAAAGTAAAAAGGAAATTAAATAATTGTAAAAGTAAAGGTAAATAAAAAGCAAATTAATAAAAAGAGAGAGTTAAGAAAAATATTAAAAAAAAGATCAAGCTTCATTACATTTTTCAGAAATTTTAGCTTGTTCAACTAAATTAATTGGAGCATCAAATGGATCTAAAATTAATTCAATTAATCTAATTTTATTAGGTTTATTAAATTCATCATCTAATAATAAATTATTAAATTCATTAACAGTTTCAATTTTATAATTTTTATAATCATGATTAGTTGAAAATAATTCTAAAATTTTTGAATAATTCCAAATTTGAACATTATTATATTGTTTTTTTGGTCCATGAATTAATTTTTCAATTGTATAACCACTATTATTTAAAACAAATAAATAAGGATTTAAATTCCATCTACAACAATCAGATATAGCTTGAACTGTTAATTGTAATGAACCTTCACCTGTAAATAAGATAACTCTTTTATTTGGATCAATTTCTTCAGCTGCAAATGAAGCACCTGCTGCACAACCAGTTGCAAAACCAATTGAACCATATAAAACTTGTGAAATACCAATAACTTGACCTGGGAAATGAGAACCAACAATACCAAATGCAGAAGTACCAGTTTCACTAACAACGATATCATCAGGTTTAAAGAAATGAGAAATTTTTTTCCATAAATAATCTTGAGTTAATTTAGATTCACCTGGAGCAGAAACAGATTTATAATCTAAAATTGAAGTTGGTAATTCAACTGGATTATATTTTAATAAATGATTTGGTAATTCTTCAATTAAAGCATCTAAAACAAATTGCATTTGAACACCAGGATAAGTTGCAGCTCTAATTTTAGTATAATCAGAATGAAATTCAACAACATTTTTAGTTGTATATTGATAAGAAAATGAACCAGTATTAAAATCAGATAATAAACCACCAATTGATAAAACTAAATCAGCAGATTCGACAGCTTTTTTAACATCAGGTTTAGATAAAACACCAACATAAATACCACCAAATCTTGGATGATCTTCAGAAATACCAGATTTACCCATTGGAGTTGCAAATATTGGGAATTGAGTTTCATCAGCTAATTTAGCAACAGCTTTTTGGGCATCATGTCTTAAAGCACAAGCATCAACTAAAATAATTGGATTTTTAGCAGCTCTAGTCATTTCAGAAACAATATTAACAACTTCTAATTCAGCTTCTTGATCATTTGGTTTTAATGATAAATCTAATTTATTAGTTAAAGTTGAAGTTGAAACTTCCATTTCAACAAAATTTGAAGGTAAAGCAATATAAACAGGTCTTTTATAGATATAAGCATCTCTAAACATTCTATCAAATTCAGAAGTTGCAGTTTCAATATTATTAATTTCAATTGCATGTAAACTAATTTGTTCAAACATTTTTCTATAAACATCATATCTACCATCACCTAAAGTATGATGTAATAATAATTTATCTTCACTTGCTTTAACAGTTGGAACACCAACGATATGAACGATTGGAACATGTTCAGAAGCAGCACCAGCACAACCATTAACAGCACTTAATTCCCCAACACCAAAAGTTGTAATTAAACAAGATAAACCTTTAATTCTAGCATAACCATCAGCAGCATAAGAAGCATTTAATTCATTTGCATTACCAGCCCATCTAACACCATCAACTTCATCAATATGATCTAATAAAGCTAAATTAAAATCACCTGGTAAACCAAAGATTGTATTAACATTTAATTGATTTAATCTTTCAAAGATCCATCTACCTAAAGTAATTGAATTTGAATAAGTCATTTGTAAAGTAAAAGTAGTTGTATAATTAATTAATATGTAATATTAATGTAATGATAATAATGATAAGGGAATATAATGAAAAGTTATCAATAAAGCAGGAATATTGTGAAGTATTTATAGACATTTTGAAGACAGCAGGACAAGTATGGATTCCACCCGAAAAGACCCACTTGCAAGTAAATGGGATGGTTTTAACGGTGTGTTGTAGCAAATTCTAGTAATATAACAGTTGAAACAATTGTGGTATCCGGATCATCTTGTTCCTGTGAAAACAAGTTTAAACAACCCACTCGAAATTAACGAGACGGGTGGGATGATTTAAGGTGATTCACGATGCGATGAGCCCGCCCACTTCCGGACGCCGCAAGTTAGATGTCGCCCGGACTGCCTCAACGGGAAGGCGGGCGTGCTGAAAGTGAGTATATCCCACTGTGTGCCAGCCAAGGCGTGTTGTGCACCTTCCTAAAGGGGAGTTTCATCCGGGCAAGATAATCCGGCAATTCCAATCTCTCCCCTGAAAAGTTAAAACCCCTGAGAATTCAGATGGCTGAAATTGAAATGGCTATTGACGGCCACATATCTACATTCCGTTCTCTCGTTTAATAAACGATGATAAATCATCTACTTCGATCACAAGGAGGCAGAGTTATTACATTCCTAGTATCCAATAAGTATATTATACTGTTATATAGTAATTTATATATAGCACAAAATAAAGGTGATCTAGCTCACTAGCTGGTTAGCTATATCACATTTTAATTTCACTTATAAGTTACTGCAATTAAAGTAAACGATAACGTATACTGAATCTATTACTGATCATCTGTTACTGTATCTACCTAATTTTATCTGACTCATTAAATTTATCATCAGATGATAATAAAATTTCTTAATTAAATATAACCAAGTGTAAAACATATTTTTAAAAAATCATTTTTTTTATCATTTTTTTTATCATTTTTTTCAAGTACTTTCATATAAATTCATCAAAAGAACCAATTTCTATTAAAAGTGTACCACCTCTTAAATTAAAGTCATAAGTACCATAACTTAACAATTCATCAGAAAAATTAGGACATGATACATTCAAATATACCGATCCCATTTGTCTACGTAAATCTAAATTATTTGAAAAATAAATATAACTAAATCTTGGTGTTTCTCTAGAAAGAAGATACATTCTTGAAACATAGTTCGCAGTATTTAAATCTAAAACTTCATTATCATTAACTTTCAATTTATTAGGGGATATTTTACGTTGTCCACAAAAAACTCCAGCACAAACCATAGTTTTGCATCGTGTAGTAATAAAAAAAGTCCATGTTGTTCCTAAATATGTAAAAGTCCGTCAACAAATTGCAGAATTTAAAGATTTAGAAAGTTCTTGACGAGTAAAACAAAGTGACATTCTCATTGGTGGAATTCCTGTAGTGTGTTCTAATCCAGATCTATCCATGTAAACCCATTTTTTTGAATTATCATTGAAATTTACTTGAAGTTCTTTTGTTTTACTCATCTTATATTCTAATTGACCAGTTGTCCACATAACAGTAATTCAATTTTTCTATCAATTAATAAAATAATAAAAAATGTTCTATCTAAATCATCAGTTACATAAAATGAATCTTTTCCAACTATATCAAAAATAACTTCATTTGGAATATTATCCCATTTTTTAAGTTGTTGTAAAAAACCTGTTTGATTAAGATATGAAATACATTGTTTTAAAAGTCTATTTTTAAAAGATGTATCTCTATCATTAAAAAATTTATAAATAGGTCCAATAAATTCCATTTCTGTATTTTCTTCAAACCAATTTAAAATATATTCAATTAATTCATCTAATTCAAAATAATCACAAGTTATTAAAACAGGAATAAAATTAGTTGAAGTTAATAAACAATCAATAGTTTTAGAATATAACCAATCAATAATAATTTCAAATGATTCTTTAGTTATAAATTCATCATCAAATTGTAAAGTATATTCATTATCATTATTTATTTCATTCCAACTAAAAAATGATTCAAAAACTAAACTTTTAGATAATATAATCTTATGAAATTTATAAGTTTTATTAAATGCTATAATATTAACATCAGGTCTTGACTTTTGATACTTTTCCTTAGATAAATCAGAGAAATTTTGAATTTGATTCATATTTAATTAATACCAGCTAGTATACTTGTGAAGAAAAAAGTTGATATAAAATTGAGATAAAACAGTTAAAACTAGCTAGTGTTAGTAAAATATCAGAATATTTAAGAATATTTATAACTGCTCAAGTAAAATAGCAGAATATTTATAAATTATAACTGCTTGATGCATGAATCATGATGAGCTTTCTTTCATGTTATTGCTATAGTATATCAACACTGATTGAATAGGATATACGGTCATATACCATAGTAAAGTAATCATCTTGTAGCAGCAGATTAATTGTAAAAGTTGTATCAACTTGTATGAAAAGTATCTTATCGATAATATCTTTTTTAACCGGACCCGCAACACTACGTCGTACAATCAATCAAACTTTTACAATTTAATTATTCAAACATCAAATAAAAAAATCAATCATTAAAAAGTAAAGGAAACTATAAAACTAAAAATAAAGGTAAAAAAGAAAAAAACAATAATTGTTCAAATAAAAGTAAAATAATTACTTAATTAATTATAATTAAATTTATAAACTTGAAGCAATATGGAAATTTTTACCAGCATAAATAGCTTTACCAGCTAATTCTTCTTCAATTCTTAAAATTTGATTTAATTTAGCTAATCTTTCAGATCTAGCTGGAGCACCAGTTTTAATTTGACCAGCTCTTAAACCAACAACTAAATCAGCAATTGTAGTATCTTCAGTTTCACCAGATCTATGAGAAACCATAACACCCCAACCAGCAGCATAAGAATCATTAGCAGCTTTAATTGATTCAGTTAAAGTACCAATTTGATTAACTTTTAATAATAAAGCATCAGCAGCCTTCTTTTCAATTGCAGTTTTAATTCTTAATGGATTAGTAACAGTTAAATCATCACCAACAATTTGAATATCAACAGTTTTAAAGAAATGAGTCCAAGCATCCCAATCATCTTCAGCAAATGGATCTTCAATTGAAACAATTGGATATTCTTTAATTAATTCAGCATATAAAGCAGCTAATTGTTCACCAGTTAACCATTTTGATTTATCAGAATTTGGATTTTTAAAATCTAAATCATATAAACCATCTTTATAAAATTCAGAAGAAGCAACATCTAAAGCAATTGAAACTTGACCTTCATAACCAGCTTTTTTAATAGCTTCAACAATTAAATCTAAAGCTTCTTTTGGAGTTTGGATATCAGGAGCAACACCACCTTCATCACCAACATTACCAGCAGATTGACCATATTCTTTTTTAGCTAAAGATTTTAAATTATGATAAACTTCAGAACCAATTCTTAAACCTTCAGAAAAAGTTGGAGCAGCATCTGGAACAATCATAAATTCTTGGAAAGCTAATGAACCACCAGCATGAGAACCACCATTTAAAACATTTTGGAAAGGAACTGGTAAAACATAAGGTTTCTTAGAACCAGCTAAGTCAGCAATATGAGCATATAAAGGAACACCTTTTTCAGCAGCACCAGCTTTAGCAAAGGCTAAAGAGACACCTAAGATAGCATTAGCACCTAAAGTACCTTTATTTGGAGTACCATCTAAAGATAATAAGAAATCATCTAATTTTTCTTGTTCAGTAACTGGAATTTTTTGAGCAACAACAGCAGGAGCAATAATTTCATTAACATTAGCAACGGCTTTTAAGACACCTTTACCTAACCATTTTGATTTATCACCATCTCTTAATTCTAAAGCTTCATGAATACCAGTTGAAGCACCAGAAGGAACAATTGCTCTAAATAAACCTTTTGAAGTATGTAAATCAACTTCAACAGTTGGATTTCCTCTTGAATCGTAAACGTATCTTGCAAAGACTTTAGTAGCAACGGACATGATTAATTGTAGTTATATGTATATATGAAAGGGAATTGAATTACCTTGTGAAGAAAGGAAAAGGGAGAAAAGAAGTTGTAGTTAAAGAGAGAGCAAGTTTAAAAGTGGGAAATGAGTTTAATTTATACGTCGGGCAAGTGTGAATTTGACAATTTTAAAAGTACAGTAACGGGCCACTGTTTTTGGTGTTTTACAGCTGTTTACAGACGAGCAGCAGGACGGATTACTGGGGGATGTGGTGTGTTGTGGGTGTAATAGAAGAAGGTTATAGGGTTATAGAGTGGTATATAGTAGATGATTACAATGGATTGTGATTAATTGGATTAATTCAGGTTTTACATAGAATTTCACTACAAGATGGAGTTTTTCAGGTTTTTCAGTGGGAATAAGTGGAAATAGAGGAAATTGATGGATTGAAGTGTGATTTCAAGCCATTGAGTTGAATTGAAAGGGTTAGTGGGTAGTTGATGGTGGTTATAGTAGGTATAAGTACAGTATGGGTCAATTGAATGTGTTTGTAGTGAGCAGAGAGAGTAAGAGTAGTTGTTGGTTGTGTTGTTGTCAGTGAGGAAGTCTTCAACCCGGGGAGTGAGCAGCCTTTATTATTATTGCCTGAGTAGAACAGTAGAAGAGTACGTGTTAACTGTTTTGTTCTTCTGGCAGATTCCATAGATTATAAGATTACTATACTTAAGTGGTGTTCTTCTATATAGTTAAGTTGTGTTGTATAACTGTGAACTGTGGTTCTACCATTAAGAACCACCGTCAACCGTGGTCCGTCAGCTGTTAGCAAGTGTTGTACTTCCAGTTTAACTGCCGTACTCTCCATCTCCGGCTGGAGGGTTTCTGTGTTCCTTTGGTTGTCTCTCTATCTATTCTATTCTCTGTCTCTCTATTATAATCTCTCTACTATATAATCTCTCTACTACTACTCCCTCTACAGTCTCTACTCCTCTTCTCTCTCTCAGTGACTCCACGGAAGATTCTGTTCCTCGTCGCTTACGTAACACTCCGGACAAAAGCAATTCCCGGCATTGATTTGGGAGCACTGGGAGCACTGGGAGCACTGGGAGCACAGCTAACAAAACATAACTATTAACTATACAATTAATTCTATATAAACTATTTCTTATTCTTTCTAGCTTTCTTTTCTCTTTCATATTCATTCTTAGCAGTTCCTTCTTCAGTTTGAATTAAATTATAAATTCTTTTCATTTTAGAATGATAATCATTATATTCAATTTTTTTACGTTTAATTAATTCTTCACTTTCAAATTTATTTTGAATTCTCAATTCTTTTAATTGTAATTTCTTTTCTAATTTAATTTGATATTTTAATTTGGAAATTTCTTGTCGAGATTTATCAAAATCATATGATTTTTTATCTGGATTAAAATTCATTTCAAATTTAGGAATATATGTTGGGATACTAATTGATTTAAAAGTTTGTAATTTTAATGGAATTTGTTGGAAATTACTTCTTAATTTAATTAATTTATTTAATAAATTAATTAAATGTATATTTTGGGATTGATATTTAATTAAATGTTTTAAAATTATTAAAAATGGTTTGGTTATTTCATTAAATGAGGTCTTATCTTTAAATATTTCCATTATATAATCATCTAATGTAATGATTAATTTATTTAATAATTCAATATTACTTATATCATTCCAATTATTTAACTTCAAACAAGTAAATTCATTATTCAATTCCTCATTTGCTTGTATTGTAAATTTAGTTGACTTACAATCACTACTTTTAGTACTTAATTCATTATAATTAATTAAATTTGGTTCAGGAATTAATGATAAAAATGCCCTTTCTAAAAAATTTATTGATTCAGGTATAACCCTTTTAGATAACCTTTGATATTGTAATAATAAATCACATAAATAAATACCTGAAAATAAATGTTTTTTAAATTTTTCAATTTTTAAAATTTCAAATGTTTCTCCAATTAAAATTAAACTTGGTGTTACAATTAAATGATATAAATCTGATGTTGAAAATGTTTTACCAATTATTGTAAAAAAAATTAAATCTGATTTCATAGGATAAATGCTTGAATCTCTTGTATTAATTCTGTCTTGAATTAATTTAATTTGTTTTCGAAATTCATTAATCATCTTTTCTGGATATTTTTCGGATAAATTTCTAATTATTTTACTTAAAAAATTAATTAATTTATTAAATCCATTTAAATCTTTAATCTCATCATTTGTTATCTTAATTATATATTCAATTAAAATACATGTGAAAATTCCAATCTTTTCTTTATTTCCTGTACCTAATTTAGGTTGAAATGTTTTAAAAACTTCTTTAATTAATTCAATTTGTTCTTCATATTTAACATTATTTAATAAATTGGTTAATTCTAAAAGTGTTGATGGACAACTTGTAATCTTATTTCCTTTACCATGTCCAATTTTAATAACTTTACCTCCAATTGTAATTGTTGATTCAATTCCATTCATTCTTTCTTTAACTGTATGCTTTTCTTCCACTTCCTCCTCCTCTTCTTCCTCCTCTTCAATCTTATCATCTTTAATTCTAAATCCATCTTGCTCATTATCACTATCTCCTGCCCAAAAATCATCATCTAAATCATCTGCATCTCCCCCATGTGTTCCTTCTTCTTCAATTCCTTCCATTCTACGTAATCTATCAGCTTCTAATTTAGCTAAATGTTCTTGTTTTTCTTTTAATAACTCTTCATCGGTCTTTGTTCTATCGGCAGGAACAGATCTTTTATCTAATGCAACTGATTTAACTTTCATATCATATTTAATATCTGCTTCTGATTTTGAAACTATATTATTCTTGGGTTTCTTAACATTTTGTAAATCAGACATAATATCACCAAATTCATCATCTAATTCCATAATTTGTTCTTGATTCTCTTCATGTTGCTTTTGTCTTTCATGTTTATGATATTTAGATTTGGCAATAACTTCTTTCATAACTTCAGCTTTAGTTTTCTTTCTTTGTGGTAATGAATCATCAGTATCTTCTTCATTTCTTCTCTTTTTATTAAAAAAATCTCCATCATCATCCATATCATCTTCAACTTCATCTTCATCTCCTGAATCATTCTTAAACCCCATTGATAATGATTTACCAAAATGAGTTAATTCATCATTATCATCATCATCATCTAAATTATATAATGAAGCTTTTGAAGCTAACCTTTGTCTTTCTTTAGTAAACCTTTCCAACATTTTCTCTTCATTAGTTAAATTCGCTTTGGAATTCTCACCAATTCTTCTATCTTTTAACCCACCAATTTTATTTTTTTTATTTAATTTTTCATTAAATTCAATCCTTCTTAAATTTAATCCTTGTTGTTTAGATACACTTGGTTTACCAACAATTTGTCTTTTCTCCATCGCATCTTCTCTTTTATTCTTTGTTATTTTATTATCAAATTGATTAAATTGTTCTCTAATTTTTGAAATTTTTAAATTATATTCATCTTTTTTATTTATTTCATTTGGTGATTTACCCTTTTTGGATTTCTTCTTGGATTGTTGTTGTTGTCCTGTTAATCCTGCTGCTTTAAATGTAGCTTTCAAATTCTTAAGTTGAGATCCAGCCATAATTGAATTTGATTTGACTACTTTTTATATAGTTTTAGTTTTTTTAAAGATCAAAAAAAAATAATAAAAATAAAAAATTTGAAATATTTTTTGGTTTCAGGCTGTGGAGGCAAATTAAGTGGCGTAGGTGGCGAGTTGCACGATTACGGCGGAGAGGCAATTTTCTCATTAATTTACAATTTACTGTAATTTACAAATTTACCTAAATTAATTAACTCTACCATAAAATAGACACCCA
The DNA here is from genome assembly GCA_030572235.1 of Ambrosiozyma kamigamensis. Classification (NCBI taxonomy): domain Eukaryota; kingdom Fungi; phylum Ascomycota; class Pichiomycetes; order Pichiales; family Pichiaceae; genus Ambrosiozyma; species Ambrosiozyma kamigamensis. The sequence goes on along the minus strand of JAJLZM010000261.1, from coordinate 52,189 downwards.
CCAAGCTTTTTCATAATGTCAAAGTATATCACACAAAATTTATCATATCATGAAATTAAATAAAGTGAATGGTAAAATTAACAAATCACCAAGAACATTCGATTCATTAATTTCTTTCAGAAGCTCTTCACTATATAATCCATATAATCCATATGCTAATCTAAGAAACTCTTTACCAGATAATCCATATGATAATTTAAGAATTGACACTGATTCTGATTCCAATGATTCTCTACCAACTTATAATGGAGTATTAGAAAACTCCAAATATGTCATGGGGTCTCTTCATCATCCACTTCCTGAACATAAAATTCAGATACTGAAAACATGTTCAATGAGTCCAGAAGAATTTAAATTAAATTTTTCAAAAGAATTATTAATTGAAAGAGATGATTATTTACGTTTACAAGCAATTAAAATATTACAAACAATGGAATCTCAAGTATGGGGACCTAAACCCTTTAACCCATATTATGAAGATAAAAGTGTTTTAAATATTTATATTAAATTAAGTTCATTACCAACTAATAATAATCAATTTTCAAAAAAATATCCAAATCTTGAAAATTTTAGAATTAGATTATTTAAATTATGTTTATTATTTGCAGGTTATATTTCATTCAATCTAATTATTATCAAGGAGGAATTACTGCTTCATTTCCTATAAACTCATTAAAAAAAATTAAAAATTATGATGAATTAGAAGAAGAATTAATGTATAAAGAATTTAATACAACAAATTATTGGAATCAAATAAATTTAATAATGAAAAAAAGTTTTAAAAATAAAGAATATTTTATTCATGATTTAGTTGGTCCAATTACTCAATTTTGTGTAATGCCAGAATATGAAATTAAATATAATTGGTTAAAAGTTTCACGTAATGAATTTTATAGACTTTTAAATTTATTTTATAATCAAGAAAATGTTATGATTGATCTGTATAAACTTAGTTATATCAGATGAATCTACTTAATGTTATCAACCTTTACACCGCTCTTGAATGAGCTCGGACAGTCTCGCACTAACAGAAGCGCAGCCAAAAAGTAAAATTAAATTTGCTGATAACGTTTAAAACTTCAAAGAGATATCTCCACACACATATCTTTTCTTCTTTAGTCAGATAAACTAATCATGGTCTCTTTCACTAAACTATCAACTACTCTCTTGCTTGCAACTGCATACACAGCTTCTGCTTTATCCATCCAATTTAACTTTCCTGGTCAAGATACAAAACCAATTCCAGGTGATTCTCCATTACAATTATGTGACGCCACTTCAACTCAATTATTAACTTTACAAAAAGTTAGCTTATCTCCAAATCCTCCATTAAGAGGTGAAAATTTAACAATTTCTGCTACTGGTTTTGTTAAAAAAGATATTGAAGAAGGTGCTTATGTTGATGTTGATGTTAGTTATGGTTATATTAAATTAATTCATCAAACTTATGATTTATGTGAACAATTACCAAACGTTGATTTAGAATGTCCAATTGGTTCTGGTTATTACGATTTAGTTAAACAAGTTGAAATTCCAAATGAAGTTCCTCCAGGTAAATATACTGTTATTGCTAGAGCTTATACTGCTGCTGATGAATTAATTACTTGTTTAACTGGTATTGTAGAATTCCCTCCTTATGGTTCTGCAAATTTAATTCAAATGGTTTTTGGTAATTAAATTTAATTAATTATATTACTGGATTTAGTTGTTTTACTAGTATTATTCATTTCTTAGGCGTTATTCATCACATTTTTTCTTAATAATTTTTTGTTTGTTTGTTTGTTAAATCAGTCTTCCTTGTTCCTATTTGTTTGTTTGTTTGTTGACTTCAACTCAATTGTAGTAAATATGCTTTTTTCATTTTCCTTTGTCGGTCTTTTGTTACACTTGTTGCTTAGAGGAAGTTGATATGTTGTTGCTTTTTTTTTAATAGTATTGTTATTTTTTTAAAAACAAGTCATTAATTTAATATAAGAGTCTATTTTTTATAATAATACTAATTGCATATGTTTTTTTTCTTCTTTGTATAGGCTCTTTGGATTTTAGTTATATAAGTAAGTATAATTGTTTATCTTATTGTCGTTTTTAATTAATTTTGTAAAATGAATCGATTACTTAAATGACAAATTTTATTTGATTTATTGAATTTACATTCTTGATTGACTGTACGTAAGTGATTTATCACTTTTACTTAAAATTGATAATCACACGACATGAACCTGGTTTGTTGAAGACTTGAAGTGAATTATGGAGCGCCTATAACTTAATTATATTTATGGATATACTAATGAGATATAAAAAAAGAATACTTTCTCTAATGTATTTAATGATTGAGGTCATCATAGAAAGCAGAATAAAAACAAATTAACTAGTAATTAAACAAACTAATATAAAATAACATCACTAACAAACTTTTTAACTCCACAATAGCTTATTAAATCTTCATTAGCTTTAGGAACTTTCAAATGAACTTTATTTTTAGAAATATCAATGTTATTATACCTAAGTGAATTGGACTTTATCCATTGATGATTTATAAAGGTACTTTCTTCCATAAATCTTGCTTTTCTTAGTTCAAACTTTGATAAACTTAAGGGAAGTATATTATCAATTTGCAAAGTAATATCACCATCTAAAGGATCATCATCACCTATTACATAACCACCAATCATACGACTAATACGAGCAAAATCATCACTTTCATCATTAGTATCACCATTTTTCGTCTTGAGGAAGAATGATAAAATTAATGACTTTAATCTTAGAAATTTGAACTTTTTAATATGTAAATCAACATAAGGAACTAAAATACTAAGATTTAATAAATTAGGTAAATGATCAGATAAACTATCTAAAATTAAATTAAATTCATTTGAATCTATTAAATTAAGTTTAATATCTCTAAAATTTGGAAATGTAATACTTAAAGGAATTTCAAGAGGAATCCATGCTTCAATTTTCTCTAAACTTGATGGTAATTTATCCATCTTGAAAAACTTTCCCATATCAAGAGGATCAGTAGCACCTGTAATGTTAATCAAACTTTTCATTGGAGAAAGATCCATTTTAAAATCACTTTTATAAATTCTAGTTAAATTTAATGTTTCGATTGAAAGAGGTAAAGACTTAATAAAGTTATCATCTTCTATATATTTAGAGATGAAGGTAACATATGATAATCTATTAGAATCGGGAAATTCAAAATGCGGTGATACTATTTCAGGGTTTGAGTCTTCTGAACCAGCCAATTCATCAGATAGAACACTAAGTCTAGTTAAATTCAAAGGCAATTTAATTACGTTAGTGTTTGAAGGAAAACTATCTTCCAATGATAGTGAGCTAATTGAATTGGGGATTGAATTTAAAAAGTTATCAGAGAGTGGAGAAAGTTTAATTTCTAGTGTTGATAGCTTTGAAAAACCTTTTATTGATCCAAAATTTGATTTATAAAGAGTCAACTTTCTTATATTAGGAATATCAATATTGAGAAATTCCATCAAGTTATCATTATTACCACCATGACTAATAAATAATTCATTTACCGATTTCAACTTTTGTAATCTCCGGAAAATTTCTTTAAAAGATAATTGATCAGTAAGATTAAAGTTTAAACTTTTAATTGTAGAACCTAATAGATCCAACTTTGCAAAAATATGATCAATGGAATATTCAGTAAAACTTGTTGTGCTACCAAGTTCAACAATCAAGTGTATATTTGATTTATTGCTTAATTCATTAGACATATTAGAAAGTGGCTTTAATGTATCATTAGGAAGATCATACACTTCTTCAGAAAATCTCAATTGAATGATTCTAAGACTATCTGGAAACTTGTAAGAAAGTAATCTTTTATCTTGAACTAGTTCTAGCTCATCATCATCTATTAGAATTCCTAATTTCTTTAAATTCTTAAAACTCTTATATTCTTCTTCAAAGATACTTGCTGGAATACCACATTGAGATAATTTCTCTGTTATTAGCACATCTGTATCTTCAGTCCAACGTGTAAGAATGCTTTTGCTGTTCTTCACAAGATTTTTTAATAATTTCAATTCTTTGGGGGAACATTTATCAATGACAGGGAAATCTTTCAAAAGACCCCGATAATTGACGATAGCCATTGTGGTTCCTAAATATAAACTGTCAACTAAAACTGAATTTGATTCAAGAAAATCAATGAGCTTTGTTATCTCAAGGGACTCTAGATATAAAAAATCATCTTTAACGCCCGATAAAAGTGAACAATACACAGCAATATCATCAGCATTATTTACCTTACCAGTTAGAGAGAAATAATCTTTAGAACTCACAGTTCTAACTCCACAAACAAATAATTCTAATTTCTGGACAACTCTTGATAATATTGAATTTAAATAAGATGATGAATCGATAAGTTTAACCTTCTCCTCTAAAGTTGTATATTCTTTGATAGCAATAACCAGTATATCATCAGATAAATGATCAGGAATACCTTCTAGAAACTGCACAAGCTTGAGTAATTGGTTATCTAATATCATTGTTAGTTCTTTTATCCATAGAGAGTATTAGAGTCTGGAGAATATATGGTCATGTATACAATCAAACAGCTTTTTATAGAGTCAAAGCAAGTGCTTCGGTATTCACGGATTGTTTCTCTGCCCATATTTCGATTACAAGTCCCAAGTGCATTTCCTCCGAAGAGCAACAAAAGGTTCGAACACTTGAGCTTTGGTTTTATATAGTTTATCAAAAATGCAACAATGAATCTATATTTTACCAAATGGAAGATACAAAGAGAGATAGATATACACCGTATAACCACAAACATACAAAATTAGAAATAAAAAGAATATATAGATTGAGAAAATGAGATCACATAATAAATAAGCAGATGATGTTTAGCTGAAAAAAATCTAATAAATCTAATGAGCAGAATTAATTAAATTTGATGTTTCTGAATCTTGAGTAGAAGGAACTAATTCTTGATTATCAGTATTACTAGAAACATTAATATCATCAATTGAAATATTACTATGTAATTCATGATATTGATCATTATAATCATGAATTAAAATTCTATCGATTGCAATTTTCTTTTTAATTGATTTTAATTGATATTTAATTGGAAGGAATTTAATATAACCATGCTTTTCTTTATGCGATTTAGATTTTAACAGTAAAATGACAAATCCCCAAAATAATATATATGAAGAGATTGATCCATAAGTTGCAGTATTTGTCCAACCAACCAATGCATTTAATAACATCCAACCACCATCAGTTAATCCATTACAACAATTAACATGCCAAATTGTATTACCTATATCATATGAACCTGGACCTGAACCTGTTTCTGAAGTATCTTGTCCACATTTTTGAACAAATCTTTCTAATTCTAAAAACCAAACACCTTTAGAAATTAATCCAGCTGCAATTAAATATAAGAAACAAGATGAACAAATTAAGAAGTATTGTAAGGATAATTTATTACCACCTCTATACATAACAACACCAATAACAGCTCCTAATAAACCTCCAGCTATTACAGCCAATGGAAATGATGTTGCAGGTTGATTAACACCAATACCACCAACAAAGACAACAGCTTCTAATCCTTCTCTTAAAGTTGTTATAAATGGTAATAAAGCTAAAGCATAATCTCTTGAGAATTCTTGAAACTTTTGTCTCAATCTATAATAATATGAAATATCTGATGATAATGGTTCATTTTCAACTTCATGTAAAAATTCATCTTCATTTTCATGACCTAAAGGTAAATTATTAGTTGAATTTTCATTTGCATTTAATGATTTTCCCAATTTGAATTTCCATTTAGTTTGTAGTTGATTAATTCTTAATAATGCTAAACCCATAACTGAGATAATTAAAGCAGAAATAATTGAAAAAATACCTTCCCAAATACGTTCGGCTAATGACCAAATATCATTACCAATTATATAAAAAATTGCAATAAATGTACCACCGATAAGTAAACAAATACCTAAACCCGACAAAGCACCAATCCAGATTTGTGTTCTCAGTTGATAATATTGTGATCTATCAATATTTAAATAGACTGTTTTATTTGAAACTGAATCATATGAAGTAAAATTTTGTTTTATAAAGGACAATAGGACAGATATAATTATTGCACTTTCCAATGTTTCTCTCAATATAATGAAAAATATTTGAACTGAAAAGTAGTCTTCCCACATGATGAGTTCACTTTTACCTTGGTTTAACACAGTATTCAATCGATATAGTAGGAAAAGAAAAACACTTTTTGGTTGTTGATTTGAACCCATTTTTAAGAGCGATAACTTCCGGTGCACGGGTTTTTTTTTTCAATTTCTATCTTTGAATTTAATTTACTTTCAATATTTACTTTTTTTTATTTCTGAGAATTGAATTATTTATTTATATAATTTATTCAATATTACAATGGTAATGGTTTGTAAGTCGTAACAGGTTATATATTATAAATCAAATTCAACACTTTTCTAAACTATCCTTTTCTTTAACAAATTCTCTATCTTCAGATTCTTCACTATTAAAATGTAAAACTCCATCAAATTTCTCATCAATCTCTTCTAATGTCAATCCTTTAACTTCAACAAATGTTAACCAAATTACAATAGCTTGAAGTAAATTATAAACTCCATTAATCATATAAAATTTCCATGATATATGATCTAATGCAATTGGTATAACATATTGATTAAAAAATCCAAATCCAAATGTAACAACTTGTGAAAATGCCATACCTTTAGTTCTAATTGAATAATTAACAATTTCAACAGGATATGAAACACATAATGGTGTATAACTAAATGAATAAATTCCACTAAATAAATAAACTAAAAATATTAATGCATTTGTACCATTTGAATTATTACCTTCTCCATATACTTTTTGTAATGCTCCCATTATAAATAAACAAATACCCATAAATATAGTTGACCATAATAATATAACAACTCTGCCTAATCCTTCAGTTAAATACGATCCTGCAATTGCAAATACTAAATTTGAACATTGTAATGTTAAATTAATAATTATTTCTTTTCTAGTTGATGTAATACCTGCATTTTCTAAAAATAATCCAAGATAAGTACCAACAATATTTGAACCTGTTAACTGTGACGCAACCCCCATCCAAAATATAATCCACATTCTAAGTCTATTACCTTTAGTTTTAAATAAATCCATCCATCCAATCTGTTGTTTCTTTTCATAAGTTAAAACTTGTTTAATTTCACTAAATTCGATTTGAACAAGTTCTGTGATTTCCCCATTACCATGATATAATTTTAAAATATTCATTGCAATATCTTCTTCCCCAATATAAATTAAAAATCTTGGAGTTTCTGGTATAAAAGGCAATAACAACAATGCTAAAATACTGGGGCATAATTGCCATATAGAAATACCTCTCCATGACCAAGAATTTCTAACTGTATAAGTACCTAAACTAATACCTGTAGTTATAATAGCAGCAAAATACCAACTAGCCATATAAATACCTGCAAACAATCCACGATGTTTTGGTTTAACAATTTCAGCAATATAAGTTGGAGCAGAAACAGCATTAATAGTAACTGCAATACCAATAATAATTCTAGCAATACAAAGCATTGCTCTATTTGAAGCACCAGTTTGTAATCCAACACCTAAAAATGTAAATAAACATGAAATTAAAATACCACCTTTTCTACCAATATATTTAATTTCAATTAATTGTGATGCAAAAAAACCGCCAACAACTGATCCAATATTAATTGATGCACTAAATAATCCTTCTAATGATGAATCTAAATTAAAATAATTTGTGTATGAATCAATCATATTTAAATTATTCATCATTGATTGATCAACACCCATAGTACAACCATTAATGATGGCACACAGTAAGGCTATAGTCATTAATTTTGCTGAACTTACGTTACCAGAACCTGATGGTATATTAGCAGTTGGATTTAATATATGTTTCATAATTAATTTAATTTGCTTGTTTGTTGTACTGTAATTGAATTTCTATATAATGATGATTTTCAGGGAATCAGAGCCCAAGAGGGAGAAAATGGAGCAGTTAAATAGACTTCGGGACAGACGACTCTTATCTCGATGGTATATCACTGAACATACGACGGCATATCCAGTGGAAGAAGTCAGCAAATAAAAGGTGAAATATTCTTTTTCTTATCAATGATCAATGGTTGTTCCAGAGGACATTCCGAAGGAATAGAGAGAGGTGCGAGGGTGGTCTGTTGTGATTGGCCCAACAGATGATAAGAGGAACTTCATCTTGTTCCATAAGCAGATATCTTCACGTAAGTATAAATCCGTGATGGTTTCCTTATAATCACCAGAGAATAGTTTAAGTAAGAAAAGCCAAGTCTTCACTACTATTAAAATGACCAACTCACCAAAACAAAAGGTTATAATTGATTGTGACCCTGGTATAGATGATTCAAGTGCAATTTTATTAGCATTAGCTCCAAATAATAACCTGGATGTTAAAGCAATCACAACAGTTTCAGGAAATTTACAAGCTTCAAAATGCACACAAAATTTAAAGAAAGTATTAACAATGGTTTCAAAACATACAAAATCAATTAATATTAATAATATTTCAATAGGTCAAGGACCTGAAACTCCTTTAGTTAGACCATATCCTAAAGATCCATTTTCTCATGGTTCAGATGGTTTAGGTGATTTAAATATGCCTGAATTAGAAAATAATGATTGGGAAAATTATAATCCAAAAATTCATAATGCATCTGATTTAATAGTTGATTTAGTTAATGATTATCCATTGAATGAAATTACAATAATTTGTTTAGGTCCTTTAACAAATTTAGCTTTAGCAAGTATTAAAGATCCATTATTATCTAAAAAAGTTAAAAAAGTTATTATAATTGGTGGATCATTTGGTTTTTCACCAGTTGAAAAATTACATGCAACTGGTGATAATCCAGTTAGTGAATGGAATATTTATGTTGATCCAGAATCTGCAAACATTGTATTTAAAAATAATTTTAATTTAATTGCAATTGGAATGGATATTTTTTGTCAAGAATGTATTCAAATGAAAAAAAATTATCAAAATCAGTTAATTGAATCAAATACTCCATCATCAAAATTTGTTTGTGGTGTTTTAAATTGGTTACGTAAAAGAGGTTTTGGTGATTATTGTGCTTTAATTGATTCATTAGCTGTAGCTTATGCAATTGATGAATCAATAATGAGTTATGAAATTGTTGATATTGCAGTTGAAACAAAATCTGATTTATCATTAGGTCAAATTATTGTTGACCGTAGAAAGAATTTTAAATGGAATCATTTATCAAAAATTAAAGCTGTTAATTCTGTTAATGGTGAAAAGTATTTAAATATTTTAGTTAAAAATTTTATTGATTCTAAATAGCTAGATATATCGATTTATAAGTAGATTTTTTATTAAAGCAAGCTATTAATTTTCTTTCGTTTCAAATATAAAATGAATTATTTTCAACTGGCAGTAATATGGAACCATTCGATTAGTATATGTTGGTGATGGGTTTAATATGCTCTTTTCACTGATTCTTGAGACATTGGATGTAAGCAGAACTAACTGTTGAAACAAACAAAGAGATAAAAAAAAAACACGCACCAGTAAAAACATCAACACATATTTCAAGTTAAATTAACTCCAATTTTAGAATTATTCCAAATATATGATATATGTCATCTGAAAGCCAGAGATCTGTAGTATTTTTGAGAATTTTTTGAAATTTTTGATGGTTTTATAAGGGTAGTTAATGTGAAAAGAGTACTTTTGTGCTCGAAACTGAGAAACAGCTTTTGTTCAAAGAGAGTGATCTCAAAACAGAGCGAGCGAGGTGACTTTATGTATAATTATAATTATAATGGAGAGGAGAGAGAGAGATGGAGAGATGGAGAATTAGAATAATTAAAGAACTGAGCTGAGGCCTTTTCTATTTCTTGAAATACTAGTACTATTAATATATTATAAATGTATAAATGTATAAATGTATAAATTAAAATCTAAAAAGACGTATAAATAAGAAAACAAAGAAACCCCAAAATTTAATTCTCTATGAAATTTAAAACTTTTTCATTAAACACTTCAACATTATCAAAGTATAAATGATGACCACTACGTGGAATAACATAAAAAGAAGCTTTAGTTGATGGTTTATTATTATTAAGTTTATTAATTGTTTGACAAGTTTCATAACCAGCATATTGATTCATCCAATCGACATCACCATACAGCCATAGTGATGGAACTTTCATTTGATCAGGAAGTCTCTTAATTATCGGTAATCTAGCAATTGCTCCTGGCGCTAATATTCTAGTTAAAGCGTATTCACCTGATCCTTTTGCTAAAAAGATTTTTGAAGTATAACCTAAAACATCCAACATTTCTTCTTCACTATCACTACCAAATTTAGTAAAAGCCCAACGTGAAATCAGCTTACTCGATAAAGGTGAAATAGATCTTAAAACTTGAAATGGTGAATAATGTGATTCCCATAACTTAATCAGCCATTTATTTGATGTTCTTATACGATTTTCTTGATTCTCACCTAGATTTTCCATAAATTCTTCGCCAGTTTTGATAGGGTTCTTGTTATATAAAGAAAACTCATTATCTTCAACACCAACTGGAGAAACTAAAACCATTTTATCAACAACTCCTTCACCATACTTCATATAATAACAAGAAGTTAAATAACCACCTAATGAATGACCAATTAAAACAAAATTATTCAAACCTTTTTTAATTCTCCATTCTTCTATAGAATCTGTGAAAAAATCTTCAGTTTTTTTAATTTCTTCAATTGTATCAGTTTTATAATTTGGAAATTTAGGTCTACTTGATAAACCAAAACCTTTTAAATCGATTGCATGTAAAGTTGATGCAGGAATATCTGTTAAACCATCAAAATTTTTATAAAAGAACCCACTAGCAGCTCCATAACCATGAACTAAAACTATATCTATTGGTTTCTTACCTTGCTTTGGTGGCAATTTATTCTTAATAGAGAATTCATGGATATAATTACCTTCATCATCTATTGTAGTATTAATAATCTCTGATGATTTTGTAGTTGTAGGATTTGGATAGAAAGGCAGATAAGAATATAACTTATTTTCATAAAATTCAGCTGATTTCCATTTAAAAAAGAATTTAATTGAATCAAGGTAAGTGTAAGAAACTTCTAATGTTTCTTTAACGGGTTGTTTCCAATTGTTTGTTGGACCGGCTTTGAAGGAAGGAGTGGCCATATCTGAAGATGAGTCTGTTGTTTGTGTTGACATATTGGTCACTGGATCATATAGGATATTTTGTGATTTTGGAAGGTTTAAATAGAAAAATTGAAAAATTGCTTGATATTGGAGTTTATCTTCTAAAATCCGCCGAACTCGGTAGAAGAAGACTAAACCCGTTGCCTTCGCGTTTATACCCGATTTTCCTTTATACCCGATTTTGCTTTTATTGATTTCATTTCATTACTTATTAATTACAAATTACTTCTTTAAATTGCATATAGTAAAAGAGAAATATATTAAACGTGATTAAATAAAATCAATAGCAAAACAAAAACATAAAATTAATAGTAAAATAAAATATAAAATTAATACAAATAATAGAAAATAAGAAAGCCAGAAAGTTATTATATTAAACTAAATTCCTCATCTTCTAAATCTTCAAGGACAGGTGATCTTAATCTTTTAGTTTCAGTAGTAATAGATGATTCACTATCAGTTGACATACCAGAACTCTCATCAGATTCAGAATCAGAATGATTCATGTCTTCTTGTAATTCAGAAGCTAATGGTGGGAAATGAGTCTTTCTTGAACTAGTTTTATAATTCTTGATCATATGAGAAGCTTCTTCATCAGAGCTTTCACTATCATTGGAACCATGAACAGATTTTTGAGTAGTTGATGAAGCGTCAGATAATTCAGGATCGGATTCGATATCTTTAGATAGTAAAACATCATAAGTAGTATTGACTGGGGAAGCATCAGGAGCAGAGCTAACTGAAGAAACAGATGGAGCAGAAACAGAAGTATTGTTGATTGGAGCAACAGATGGAGTAAAAGAAGTGGAACTAGTAGCAGAAGTATTAGATGGTTTATCTTGAATTTGAATTCTGATTAAGTTAGAAATTCTATTAGCAACTTCTTGTTGTCTTTCTTCTAATTGTTTTTGTAATTGATATTGTCTTTGCAACTCTTGTTCTCTAACTTTCTTTTGCTTTTCTCTTAATTCAAACATTCTTTGTCTTTTTTCAGCTAAAACCTTTTGTCTTTCTTGTTCTAATTTAAATTGTTGTTCTTGCTTTTGCTTTCTTTCTAATTCAATAGCCTTTTGCTTTCTTTCTAATTCAATAGCTTCTTGCTTTTGTCTTTCTAATTCTTGTTTTTGCTTTTGAGCTTCAATCAATTGTTGTTTCTTTCTTTCAATTTCTTGTTTTCTTAAATGAGAAGCTTGAGCTAAAGCTCTTCTATCTTGAATATTTTCAGAACAATTTAATTGACAAGTTGGATCAAATAATGAGAATAAATCTAATAAATTAGTAGCAGTATTAACTTGATGTTTTATTTCTTTTGGAATAGTAATAATTAAAGTATAACCAGAATTATCATCGTCAATCTTGAAATCTTTTGATAAATCAGCATCTTCTGGTAATTCAAATGATTCTAAAAAGTTATCTTCTAATGATCTAACAAATAATTTACCTTCAGCAACTCTAAATTCATAAGAATCGAATGGTGATTCAGAAGAAGCAACAAAACCATGACAATAAAATGATGATACAGGTTTTGATTTTTGTAAAACTAAATAATAATTATCTTTATCTTCTAAAGTTTTAACAGTTGGGATGATTTTTGGAGAAGGTCTTCTAGAATTGAATGATCTAGGACATGGTGAAGATTGATTAAATAAAAATAATTCTGGAAAAGATGATCTAGGAACGAACAGCATTATAGAATTTATAGATTGAATTGTAGTTTAAGAAATAGTTTTTGTAGTTGGGAGTGATGAATGAGTAAAATCATTTCTCCTGTTATCTTGAGAAAAGAGGCATTTGGAGTGGTTTTTATAGTAATCCAGGATTAGTAATGAACTATTTGGAGAAGCTGTTTCTCATTTTCCTGAATATGTTGGAACTTTCTGGAAGAAGTTGCCGAGAAAGTCTCCGAATCTTCTAGAAAAAATTGAAAAATCGAAAAAGGCTGATGTTGGGTCGGCGACGCAATATCACGTGGGTACGTCGATTTTAACTCCCTATATATAGCTAGCTAGCTAGCTAGCTAGCATATATGTAGTTAGAATTTATTATAATTACTATTATAAAACTTTTATGACACAATTCAGTTCTATAGATCTAAATAATCACAAACCTTTATAGTTATGACAAACAAAAGCGATTTCTTTTTCATAGCGTTCACCATCAGAAGTTAATAAACTAATCTCTTTTAAATTTTGATTATTTTCTAATGAAGAACAAAACATATTGGTGATATCTTCATCTACATGAAATTTCGTCTTAACCAAAACTTTAAGAGTTTCAATTGATTCAGTTATAAAATAATCAAGAGTGTTTAAAGTAAACTCTGAAAGTACAACAGATAAATGAATTAGAGATGATAGTTTTTTCAATTGAATAAACAAATAATTAAGCATTTCAAAGTTAACATTTGTTTTAGAAACATTTATTGAAAGAGAAATTAAATTAGTTAATGATTCAAAATTATATTTATCATGAAGTATACCTTTAAGTTCTAATAACTGAAGTGAGCCTGGAAGAAAATCTAAATTCAATTCACAATTTTCATATTCAAGATCCAAATCAATTAAATTGTGAAATGATTGTAAATTGTTTATTTTAGGTACTGTATGATCATCTCCGCTAGTTGAAGTTTGAATGTATAAGGAGTTTATTGTTTTTGGTAGGCAGTCAATGATAAATTGTAGTGGGCCATCTTTAGATGGATGTAACTCTACTTCTTTTAAAGCATTCAATTTACTTAAATTATTAAAATTGGGATACCATGAAGAAGATACTTGGTTGAACCTCAAGCTAAAGAATCTTAACTTGATTGGAAATGTAACTGTGGGGGATTTACCAGTAATTGTAATAACTAACTTTTTAAGATTTGGGAATTTTGAGAAATCCGCATCAGCTAAACTATCAATTGTCTGACATACTAAAACAGTTAAATGCTCTGAATGAAATAATGGAATCGAAAATGTTTGTAACCTTAAATTAGTCAATTTTTTTATGGAAAGAAAAGGATTTTTTTCAAGAACCATGGAATTCTTAAAAAATAACTCTTCAACTTTTGGTAAATTATGTATGATTTGAGTTGTATTTGGAGTAGGAGAAGTAATGGTACCAGCTCTTTCATAATAATAAAATTTTGTAATATACTTTTCAATTTTATCGAACATGTGTAAAGAGTCATCAATATTAAAACACGAAACACTAACAACTAATTTAAATGAATGAACACTTTTCAATAGAGTTGCAGATTCAACCAATCTAACCATCTCGTTATTCAACGCTCTTTTTCTTGGATGAAACGTCAATATTAGTTCTCTTTTAATTAGTTGTGAGTTGGGTGATGAATCCGATGATATCCAATCCAAAATATTTTGGCAATTAAATTCAGACTTTTCATTTCCATAACCATAAGTAAAATGAATGAATAAAGATTTTAAAGTAGTCATCTTTGGTAAGAAATCAAATGAACAGTTACTAGAATAAGTTAATTGCAGTGAGACAAACTTGTCAAAATGCTTTGAATCCAGCTTATAATTATTAAAAACACTCAAATCACTTTTCATGTCTATCTTATAACTACCAACTTCAATAAATTTCATTATCAAATTTTTTTGGATAGATGTGTCATTTAAGGATATTTCAAGAGTTTTAAATTTAACATTAAAATGATCTAATAAATTTAAAAAGTTTGTTATTAATTGGTATGATGAACTAGATTTGATAATGATTGGAATTGATTTTGTTTTTGAAGAAATAATAGTTAATTCATAATCTTTAATAGAAATCTTTGAATTTTTAATTAACTCAAAAATTAATTTTTGAAATGGGTCATTATGATTATCAATTGATGATAGTGATATAAAAAATTCAACAAATGAATAAGTGAAATGGTATTTATCAAGAATAGCTAGTTGAAATATTGGATAAAGTAACTCAATTGAAAGAAATTGAAATGATTGATAAATTGAAGTACAATTCATTATATTTGAGTTCACTTAAGTTATATATATTGGTTGCTTCATCATATTAATAAAGAGAGTACAACTTGTACCTATATAAGTTCAATTAAATTAAAAGAAGCAACAACAAAAAAAACAAAACATGGCCTAGTAGTTTTCAACTTTACGACAGACAAAATGTTGTAGAATGGCGCAGTAAAGTACCAGCCACATCTACGCGCCACGATCGGTTGTTTTCATTTTTTTTTGGTGTTTATAGATCAGTTGTTGTTGTTTTTCCCTTTCCTAGCCCTAATTGTTTTACCCTTCACAACTACTTCACGTTTGAAAACTCATTGGAACATAAATGTCACAGATAACTGGTGATGTCTTGTACAAGGCAGTTACCTCTAACAATATTCCATATGCCTCTCAATTGATCCTAGAATTAAAGGCACACGTTAAACGTGACTTGGTCAACTTGTCCAATGTTCCTAGATTTTTTGAATCACTTCTTATAGCTTATAAGGTCCCAACATTAGCAATAAATGCATTTTCTACTATTTGTCACTTAGTAAAGAGAGTTAGTATTCAAGATTCAAATGTTCTTAAATTAGTTGATTTTCAAGTTGTTCCATTTTTAATTGATAGATTAGCAGATGAAAAACTTTCTATTAAAAATACCTCCAAAAAAGCAATGATTAATTATTGGCAATCAGTTCCTGATGAATTTGAAGTTAATTTAAAAACGTATGGTCTTACTCATACCAACCCTTTAATTAGAAATGAAATTTTATTAATGTTATATGAAATTGTGGAAAATAATCCTGGTTTTAGTTTCAAAATATTCCTGCCTAGTGTTGTTCAGTTAATGAATGACCCTGATTTACAAGTTCTAAGCAATTCAACCAACTTATTACGCTTATTTTTTAAAGAAGTGAATCCAAATAATAGATCAGCAAAATCAGATTTAGTTAGTGAGTTAATAAGTGAACGTGTTGCTAAAACATTAGTTAATAGATTATTAATTGAAATTGGTGATAATGATTTAATACAACAATATAATAATACAATAAACCAAGGCTCATTCGTTACTGCAGGGTCTACTAAGATTACAACTGGAACAGCACAATCAAGACCAAGATCTAGAATGAGTAATATACATAGACTTCCTGCCGCTGAAAAACGTAGAGTCAGTTCATCTGAATTCTTAAGAAATAATACACCAGTTCAAACTCCTGGATCAAATAGATCTTCCTTTGGAAATGTTTCACCTAATCCTGGTTTGAGTTCAGCCGATGAGATTACAAATTTTTTAGATAATATTCCATTATATAATATAACAGAAGATTTAAATCCAGTTAATTTTGCTGATGAGTCCCAACTGCTTGAAAGATTTGAAGCAATGATTCCTCCTTTCGAAGGTAAAGAAACTGAACATAATTGGATGCACAGAGAAAGATTTATTATTCAACTACGTTCTATTTTAAGAGGTAATGCTGTTTCTGAATACCCTGCTGTTTTATCTCAATCATTCAAACTAATGAAAGAAGGTATTTGTAAAGCTATCAGTTCTTTAAGAACTACTCTTTCTAACAATGGTTGTCAATTAGCTAGAGAATTAGGTGTTTGTCTTGGTCAGCATTTAGATGCGTTTACTGTTGAAGCATTTTTAATAACTTTAATTAAATTATCTGCAGCTAGAAAGAATATTTCTCATCAAAATGCTAATGTTGGTGTAATTGGTTTATTATTGAATACAAATTTTAATTCAAGAATAGTTAATCATTTAGTGATTGCATCTCAAGATAAAAATAATCAACCAAGAGTTTATGTTTCAACATGGATTCATTTAATTTTATTGAAATATAAAGATCATAAACAACCTTTAGAAAATTCTTTAGAAAGCATAACTAAAATACTTTCAAAGGGTATATCTGATCCAATCCCTGCTGTTAAAGAAAAGTCAAGGGCAGCATATTGGTGCTTTTCTGAATTATTTCCTGATATTGCAAATGCGATGAAATCCAAATTAGATGCAGCATCATTAAGAGCTTTAGAAAGATCCAATCCTTCTGCTTCTTCTGTCCCTTCAAGTGAAGCTCCATCAAGATTATCAAATAGAAGGCAATCAATGAAAGAATTAATTATGGCTAAAAGAAGAGAATCTCAAGGTAGTAGACAATCATCAAGACCACATGCTGAAGAAGTTTTCCAACGTGTGTCATCTGTTACTTCTGACCGCCCTAAATCAAGAGCAGCTTCTGATTCAAGAATTCGATCATCTTCTAAATCTGTAGCAAGAGTTTCAAGTGTTACTAGAAAATCAAGTTTTGGTTCTAATCCTTTAACTTTGCATAAAAGACCATCAACTTCAGAACTTCGTAAATCAATTAATATAACTCAACAAGAGAGAATTCCTTCAATAGATAAAGCATCCTATAGTAAGGTCAATGAAAAAGAGAAAGAAAGAGAACAAAAAAAACTGAATGAACCAGTTAATGAAGTTACCATGTCAATGGGTGATAATACTTTAAAAATGATTTCTAATTTACCTTCTGCTAATGATGACATAGTTGAAAAACTGCACGATGAAATAGATGAGTACACTGAAAGAATAAAGAAGCAATCAAAATTATATGAATTATTGTCATCTGATGATAAGAAATCTCAAGAATCTGGTTTCAATATGATAGTGAATAATTATTCTGAAACTTTGTCTGTTAAATTCAATTCTGTATTAGATAAATTATCAATTTCCAATCCTTCACTGTTTAAACCAATGTTTGTTAATAATGATTTATTTAAATTCCTGATTAATTACTTATCCACTGATAATTTAATTAGATTAACTTGTTTTTATACTGTTGAAGAAATCATTCAACCTGAAATTATTACACTAATTTTATCTGAGATTTCATCTAGCGATATTTGCCTCTCTATAATAAATATTTTGAATTTAGCTGTTGATACATCCCAATTGAATAACTTGAATCTATCTATGCAATTTACTAAATATAAAGATCATATTATGAAATGTTGTTTTAATTTAATTTGTTCCTTATTCACTTCTTCAAACAGGGTTGAATCTTTCTTATTAGGTAAGATTGATGAAGTTTTACTCAAGTGTGCACATGTTACTGAATCAGATGACAATTTAATTAATGCTTTAAAGCATTCATATAAAAGAGACAATGAAGTTTTCAAGATGCATTTATCTGGGCTAACTAATGTGGATATTCAGGCTTATATTGCTAATAAATTATCAATTGATTTAAATAATAACATACCATCATCTCCTGACTTTATTTCTAGTGAACCTTCTTCAATTGGTATTGATCACTTACCTGATTTGCTTGATGATGAAGCTATGGATTTTGGTGGTGTTAATGTTGATGGTATGACTATGGTTGTTCCAAAAGCACATCGACCACAAGCTATGAATGTTAAATCGATGTCTAAAGTAAATTCTGATATGACTATGATCATGCCTAAGTTTAATAGAAATATCAGCTCATCAATGGGTCAAATTCAAGAAGAAGAAGAGGTGAATGAACCAAATGAAAATATAAATCCATTTATTGAACCTAAATCTGATGGTGACTATAAAATGAGTATAGCTGATGTTTTCAGTGAACCTCTTGAACCTGAACAGCAAAAGCCTCAAAAGAAATTACAAAGTCCTGTTCATTTATCACCTCCTTTGAATCGTCAGGAAGATGCAATGGATCTTGATTCAACTCTTCAGAACAATCAGTCAATAGCTCATACTACAATTGATAATTCAAGAAACTATAACGATAATGATGTGGATAAACTGATGTCTGATAGTACACCTGATATTAATCAATTAAGCTTATCAGATTCTCATAATAGAATTCTGCCTGACATTGCAGATACAATAACTTCAAATCCTCCATCCCCACCCAAATCTTCTAGGGAAATTGAAGAAATAATTGAAAGTGCAGATCCCTTATCAGTGTTAACCAAAAGTCCTGAAAAAATTCAAATTTATGAAGATACACCAAGTGCAATTGATACATTATTGGGATTTGAAACTTATGTTTATAAAGATCATCAAATACCAGATTATGTTACTCCTTCAAGATTATTAGAAAAGTTAAATAATAGTACTATTACAAATATGGAATTAATTTATTTAATGAAATCATTAGAATCCCAAAGAATCAATATAAATGATGTTCAAGATTCACTGTTAAAATATTTAACTGTTGCATTAGATAAAGATCATATTCAAATTGGTATAATTATCTTACATACCTGCATTATATCAAATGGAATAAAGCAAGAGTTAATATTTGATAAATTGATTGAATTAGGATCAATAATTAAAAATAATGAAGAAGAATTATATTTTGCAATTCAAGAATCATTAGAATTATTGAATTCCGTTTCATTATGTGTTAATAAGATTTCATCAAATAAAAATTTAACTTATATTCAACATGAATTATTATTAGAAACTATTTTTTCACTTTCAACTGCAAATAATTTATCAAGTGAAGATATATTTAATTTGGATATAACATTATATAAATTAATCAAATCTAGATCTACAAGTGTTAGAAAATTAAGTATTCTGATTTATGCTAAATTATTAAAATATAAAAATCAGCAAATTAAAGATTTAAATGGTGATGAGCTGGTTGATGAATTGGTTTTTAAAAGATTAGAAGGTGATAAGATGAGATTAGTGGAATATTATGTGGAACGTGTTTAAAATTAATCACCTGTTTTTGTTATTTCATTTTACTGTGTTTCTGTTTCTTTTTCCCTTTTTTATTTGTTTTCTTGTTGTTAATCTGTTTTTTTTTTTCATTTCATTTCCTAAAATTTAATTATTATTAACCTTTCCAGTTTTTTTTTTAGATACCCCTTGTTTTCTTTTTCTTTTATGTGTGTATTATCTTGTTTATTCTTGTGTTTTATGTTTGCTTTTTTATTTATATCTGAGTCATATTTTTTACCTTTTTCTCTAGTACTAAGTCATATTTTTGTTTTCTTTAATACTAAGTCATCTTGTTATCTTTGAGATCTGTAAACATAAATTTAAATGCGTTAATATGAAATAAACATGAAATGATTAATTATGCTATTTACAGTACAAAATTATAAACAAAAGTTAAAAGTGCAGAAGAATTATAAGAGGATGTAAACTTAATAGAATGATTCACCTTCATCAATAAACATAGGTTTATAATTATCATCACTACAAGCAGTTGGATCCAAAGGTCTATATAAGTAATAAGCTCTTAATGAATTAACTAAACATCTAGTTTTAGCTTCTTTTAATGATGAACCTTGACCTTCAGCTAACATTTGATCACCTGAAAAACAACCAACAACAAAAACAGAGTGTGTAGATTGTCTACCAGATTCAGAAATTAATCTAACAACAGGTGGTTCCAGGCTTAGTCTTTTTAATAATGAAGTCAATAATTTACCAGGTTCATTGAATACAAACATTTTTGAAACATCGATTTTTCTTGAAAATATATGATCATAAATAAATTGTTTTGTTGCTGATTCACCTTGATGACTATATAAACCTGCAATAATTGATCTGACTACACTTGCAAAAGCAGTAGCTTGATTTAAGGCAAATTCATCTTGATCGTTCATATATTGAGTGATACCTGTTTCTATTTCAACAGCTTCTCTTTGATATCTTAATTTACCAAATCTAAATAATTTTGGTTCTTTTGATAAATATTTTTGTAAATTTGTTGTTTGATCTTCTTCTATACCAAAACTGTTTTTGGCTAAATCATATAAAGAATAATCACCGATAAGGGAATCGGCTGCTGTTCTTAATATAGATATTGGTAATCTGGGATATTGGGAGATTAAATATTCAGTTGTATAGTAAGATAATAATTGTGCACCAAAATAGGCCATATGTAAATTATCGGCAAATGCAGAATTTTTTGTAGGACAAGTTAAACATCTAACTAAAGTTGAATAGTTAAAGTCTTGTGATAAATTTAATCTTGAATGTAATGATATAATTGAAGGGATTTTTTTAGCTTCATCTTCAGGTATTTTTAATTTAAATGAAGTCCTTTTATATAAACCAAAGTCCATAGTTCTTGAAGGTTCCAATTGAATTTTTAAAGTTGGTCTTTTAGAAGCAGCTTCATAAGAGAATCTAAAAGCTCTTTTTTCTTCTTTGGATAGTTTTCTTAGATCAACTTGCTCTATAACTGGTGAAATCGATACCCACCTTCTTTGATTCTGTATTGATTTATTTATTAAGAGAGAAACAGATTTTTTGGAAGCCACCCCTTTTAACATGCCGAGAGCCATTATTGTGAGTAGTTTATGAGTTTATGATTGAAGGGAAGTGGGCTTGTTTACCTTGATTTATGCAATTTCTCCATAATCTTTCACTTTTCACTATAAACAAAATTGAAAAATTTGTGTTGGCATAACCGGCACGCATTTCCAGTGGGAAGACAGTGTGCGCGGGAGTTATGCTTGCCCGTCGATAGACGCTGTCACGTGCGTTTGCGTCGATTATTTTTCAAAATATTAAAGTGAGGGGAAAACAAAGAAGGATTTCTTAAGTTAAGTTAACAGAGTTCCTAGTTAAACCTCAGATTTCACAAACACTACAAAGATGGTATGTCAGATCGAATATTCTTAGCTATTCCAATTATTTACTAACTTCAAATAAAGTCACACGGTGAATTCATTCCAAAATGGGTTAGACCTCCAACTGGTGGTTGGTTTCATACTCCAAAAAATCACAATATTAATGGTATAATAGCATTAACAGGTTATTTTGCTGCTATTTATTTATTATATAGACAAGGTGAAGGGAATGCTTACAATCCAAGAAAAGCATATACTTTAGAAACAGTGAAAAGATGGAATGAAGCTGCAGCTCCTAAAAACTGATTTGATAGATATACATTTAACTACTACAATATAACTCTTTTATTTATTTATTTATTATTCATATTCTATTATAATATATTATGTTTCAATTATAATTATAATTATTCAATTAAATTAAAAATATAGTATACAAATTAAGATATTAAATTCAATACAAGTAAACTCTAGCATTTTCATTATTATCAATAATCTTCTTAATTAAAGGTATAATTTCTTTTAAATCCCATAGATGTTGTTTCTTAGAATCCAAATAACTAGAATCACAAATAATAGTTTCAATTTCATTATACTTTAAAACAGGTTCTTC
The DNA here is from genome assembly GCA_030572235.1 of Ambrosiozyma kamigamensis. Classification (NCBI taxonomy): domain Eukaryota; kingdom Fungi; phylum Ascomycota; class Pichiomycetes; order Pichiales; family Pichiaceae; genus Ambrosiozyma; species Ambrosiozyma kamigamensis. The sequence goes on along the minus strand of JAJLZM010000261.1, from coordinate 29,737 downwards.
ATCTTCATCTTCAGGTTGTAATATTTTAGAAACACGTCCTGCTGTACCTGCTAGTACTCTTGATCTTGTAGTTTTCAATATTTTTAAATCATCTTTTAATTTATTCTTATTAATTAATTTTATTGATCCACCTTGTGTTTCCCTTGTAGCTCTATGAACATCACATGCTCTAATTGCAGACATAGATAAAATTAATATAAACTTTCTGTTTTCTGCTTGCTCTTCAATTTTAGCTTGTTTTTCTAATCTCTGTTTTTTACCTTTCTTTCCTCTATTCTTTGGTTTTGATGTAATTGGTAAAATTGAATTGAAATTATCTTTAATAAATTTATTTAAATTAATTAATGTTCTATCTTCATCCCAATCCCCAGTATATTTAATCTTATTTTTATTTAAATATAATTCAGACAATTCTAATGCTGATAAGTTTGGATTTTGTAATCTAATCTTACTTGATAATTTTTCTGATATTATATCTGGTGTTAATTTTGATAAATTTTTCTTTTCATTCATATCAAATTCCATCTTTTGTTTTTTTTTATCTTTCAATTTATTTTCTTGTTGTTGATTTGAAGTTCCTCTTTTTCTTTTCTTATTATTATCTTCTTCTTCCTTTTGTTGTTTGGTTATTGATTCATCATCTTCTTTTTCAATTGCTGCTTCTTCTTCTTCTTGTAAATCTGAAACAGCAATTCCTTCATCTTCTGAACTTGAATATGAATAGTCTAAACCATCATCTAAATCATCTGCCTGAATACTCATATTTGATTAATAATATCTATAAAATCAATTACATGTAGAATTAGAATCTCTAAATTATATATCTTAGATAATAATATCTAGAAATGTCAAATTTTTCTCTCACAATTTTTTTCTTGATTGTCGACTGAGGTAAAAATGTCAATAAATTGTCTAGTCTGTCGACATTAAGATTTTGAATTTAAGGATAGATGGCCATGGATGAATATTGAATTAATTATATACCATGCAATATTATTATTATACTAGAGCATGCCTGAACGGCTGTCGTGGATCAGGATTTTTTGAAAATTTGCAAGAAGAAGATAGCTGAAGGAGAGAACACTAAAATTGGGGAGAATTAATCACATAATTTTTATTTTAGTACAGCTAGTGTTTTTAAATTTGAAGAATTGAAATAAAAATATACCAAATATACCTTACAGGACGTTATAATTTCATTAAAAATGTAATAGTCAATCAAACCTTAAGTACTTTAATTAAAGTAATAAGTTTCAAAACGCTATATCCACTGTCCGATGGACGTCCCTTGAAAGCGCTCTTCCTTTGCTTTAAAAGGTGCCAATTGGCCTTCCAGCACTCTAGGATGCCAATAGTAGTCGATTTAACCCTTAATTACAGCTTGTGGTGGGCTAGGGCAGTCAGAAGGTCAATTATCGCACCTTCTCTCGCTATATGCATGGTAGCTAGTCCATTTTTTAACAATGAAAAGATCTATATACATTTCATTAAAACAAATAAAATGATCATTATAGATTTATCTTTTTTATCTTCATCTATTAAACAAAAATTGTTTATTGAAATATCCCAAATTATATAATTATTGAAATATATTCAGATGAATTATTGGTCTTATGGATAATTCTAGTATTATTAGAATTAAGAGTACTAGAAATAATGTAAGAATAATACAAACACTTTTTGTGCAGAAATATCAAAATGAGTTCCATCCTGGTCTTCTAAATCAACCGCTTGGATCTTATTACATTGGAAAAAGTTGTTTATAGAATTCATTATGTCAACTGTATTGTTTGAATTAGCATTACCAATGTTGTTTCAGAAACAGAAATATGATTGGTAACATTACTTGGACTTGAATTTTCTTTAGAAACAGCTAGGTTTTAAAAATTGTCTTAAGAAGCATGAATATGATTGGTAACATCACTTGTTTTGTTTAAAGTTTAGCTATTGATAAATAAATGAGAATAAACTTTATCAACAGCTTTTTTTGCTAATTATATAGAATCCACCACTCTAAACAAGCTAATTTATATTATCAACTGTATGATTATTCTTTGTTAAGTGTAACTGACAACCTTCTTTATACTTTTTATTTTTTAATCACAAATAAAGTTATAATTAGATTAGATAAAATTTACAAAACATACACAAAATATATATACGTTATGGAAATGGAATGGCGATTGGCACTGTTTCTTCAACAATTCCTAAATTAACTAAATAAAAAATAGATATAACCCTACGAAACTTCATTATATTCTTTAAGTAGTAGCTTTCCCTAAGATAAATATGATAATAACAATCATACATCCATTTCTTTTGAACAGTGGAAAACCAAACAATGCTCTCAAAAAGACTATAATAATTTTTAAAACACTTTCTAAGAATGTAACCATCATAAAGTTTATTACATCTAGTATAAAATGTTTCCCAGTCATTGTCTCGTGCAAAACTCTGAATCTTAAGTAGGCGATCAATGAACGGGCGTGGATCTGTATTTGAATAAGTATGAGGATGTTGGTAATCATAATCACGAGTTAAAAATATGGCAATTTGGTAACATATTTGATAACATAACCACTCTTTGTAACTTTCAGTGTATGGATACTTTAATGAATATAAATCAGGCTTTTTCTCAATTGGAAATACATGTTTTAATATGGTTTCAAAGTTAAAATTTTTAATTTTATTTTGTGTAATATCTTTAGCCAAGTTAGAAAAAAATTCATCCCTTTTTTCACCAGCTTCTTCAGAATATCTTAGTTTAAATTCAGTATGTCTCATTAAACATGTTTTCATAAAAAATTGATGTAGTGGATCAGTTGTATAACTTGTATCAACAGCCTCATATGGTGGAGGCAAATCATTTCCAGATTGTTCTACTGTCATCTTGAATATTATTTATGGATAAAATAAATAAAAATTTGACAGCAAGTAATTGATAATGAAAAACTTGAAAATATCTGTTTTGTTAACAGGAAATTAAGGATTGTAGGAAGCTAGCTGAGCCGCAAGCACAGCCGTTAAATTTTCATCCGAAAGAGCGGAGTTAAATAAATGATGACTTGATGTAAGAACTCCTCTCCAACAAGACAAAAATACATACAAATTATAACAAAATGAACATATAAAATGAACTTCGTTTATTTCATAAAATGATACACTGTTGGTGATGAAGCTAGATACTGAATTATACAAGTTTATTCACATTTTAAAAGGCGTTCCTTATCATTTATGTGATGATATATTAGTTTCAACTATTAAAGAGCATACAAGTTTAAAAGATATAGTTCAATTACTTAATTCAAATAATCATTATATAAATTCAATTTTAATTAGAGTTATTAAAAAATTAGATTTAGAAGCTAGTAGAATTGGAATTTCAAATCTTGGTTTAATTTCTTATACACATGGTGGTAAAAATGATTTTAATGTGATTCATTTATCAAATCAACAATTTAATTATTTAATCATTGATTCAATTGAAATGGAAACCTTTGTGAATTTTATTAAATTAAATTCAATCTTTATTAATAAAATTACTGTTCAATATTCATCAATTATTGATATTTGTAATTCAAATGAATTAAATTTATTGTTTCAAATTATAAAGCATAGTTATAATGTTATACCTTTCTTTAGATGAAGATGGGCTAATGATATAACTACGATTGATCATGGAAATAGAAAAAGTTTAGAAATGATAATTGAAAGAATTTCAGAATGGACTATTTTATTATCTGATGATTGACCATTAAAATATCTAATTAATGATGAATTCAAACGTTTTAAAAATTTAAATAGATTGAAAATTGTTATTAATAAATCTTCAGAATTTAAATTTAATAAAAATAAAAATTTATTTTCTTATAAATTTCCAATTAGTCTTAAATTAATTGAATTAGAACTTGGTGGACGTTTTGAAACTTATTATAAAGATTTATTAGAATGGTTTGGTGTTATGGGTGATGAATTATATGATAACTTTGATATTAATTTAACTGTTGGTTTTACAAATGGATTAATATGTGGTTCCTCTTCGTTTCAAGATGATCATGGTAAATTAGCTTTGTTAGGTACAACTCTAAAATATTTAGATATATTCTTTACAGATCAATTTGTATTTAAAGAACAATTTAAAAGATTAGAAACTTTGAAATCAACTATTACATTACATGTTGTATTTATCTTGTTGTAGTAAGACCGATAACAAGGAAATGCAACTACCAAACCGCTGAGATCATTTTTCTGATTTAAAAAAAAATCTAGACTATATAGGAAGGCAGGTCAAATTTAATTGGACGTTGATAAGTAATGAAATTTCTGGATAATTCTACAAGTTTCGAAGACCACAAAAACTCTCATATTAATATTTTTTATAGGTGTTGTAACTTGTAAATTGTATGGATGCAGGTTCAGAATTTCATTTGCCGACAAAGCCTCAAAAATGCTCCTTCAAATACCGTGACAATAGTAAAAAATATTCCACTGATTAGGACTAATATGCACAAAAGACGCTCGAATCTGAGAATTCACAGAAAGTGAATTCCCGATATACTTCCCCCTTCCTATCCTTCAATATATATAAAAAGTTTTAAAAACAAATGAAATATGAACAACCACTGCTAGAGTAAGATTCAGTATAACTTAATTCTAATGGCCCATTCAAAACACCACAACTAATTGTGTGATTACTATTGGCGAGCACATAGATCGAGCCGGTTAAACCCGACTGGCGGTCATTTTCTAGCCGGAGCGGCTTCGCCATGCACTGACACCAGATCATGCAAGAGCAAAGCCCGGACCCAATAAGGCTTAGCCTGGCAATTGAAACTCGACGCTGATTGGCCCGGCGTCTGGTGACGGTGCTGAGCTTAAATTAAAATTTGAGTATAAAAGTTAGTCGATTCCCTGTCTTTCTATCTCTGTTTCGCATCGTTCATTCCCCATTATATCACATCACACAAACACATACATATTATTTCAATATGACTAACACTACTGCTTTATCATTAGATAATTTAAAAGATGCCTCAACTGAACAATTAAAATTAGTTGTTGCTGGTATCTTAAAGACTTTAGATGAAAGAGAAAAAGAAGTTGTTGAAACTGAAAAAGAAATTGTTGAAGCTGAAACTGAAAAAGAAATTGTTGAAGCTCCAGAAGAAGAAGAAAAAGAAGAAGAAAGTGGTAATGATTCTGAATCTTATGGTCCTCCAAGACATCATCATTTTGGTAAAAGAGGTGGTAGAGGTGGCCCAGGTAAGCACAGAGGTCCAGGTGGTCCAGGTGAACATCCTCTATTTGGCAAAGGATTTAAAGGTCCAGGTGGTCCAGGTGGTCCTCATCATGGAAAGTTTGGTAAATTTGGTAAATTTGATAAGTTTGATAAATTTGGTAAATTTGGTAAATTTGATGAATTTTCAAGAGGTCCAGGTGGTCCACCACCTCCTCCATTTGAAGAATTTGGTAACAATTTTGATTCATATCCACCGTCACCACCACCATTCCATCATTATGGTGGCTATGGTTCTAGAATGTCTCCTCCACCACCACCACCACCAGCTGAACCATTAGGTTTTGAAAGTCATTATTATTCTAAATTTAGCCCTCCTCCAATGAACAATTTTAATTCATTTGAAGTTCATCATCATCATAGAGGTCCAGGTGGTCCAGGTGGTCCAGGTCCAAACTTTGCTGGTTTTGAACATCATGGTGATTTTGGTATGAGAGGTATGGGAAGAGGTGGTCCAAGAGGTTTTGGTAGAGGTAGAGGTGGCCCAAGAGGTTTTGGTGGCTACCCACATCATTGGTATCCATATCCAGAAGAAGAAGAATCATCTGATGAAATTAGATCTAAGAGAAGAAGAGGTGGTAAAGGTAGACATCATAGACGTGGTCAAGAAGAACCAGTTGAAGCAATGGTTGTTGTTTTAGATGGCTCAGAATCATCTGATGATGAAGTTCTAAGTGATGCCGGATCATCTTTTACTGATGTTTTAACTCCAACTGTTACTAACGAAAAACAAGCTTAAATTAATTTATTATCATTTTAATTACAAATTTGGTTATCGGGTTTCTTTTAAATTAGGTTTCTTTTCACATTATTAGGTTTTCTTTTATTTAACATTTCAATTATTTTAATTATATTTTCATTATTTTAACAATTATTTTAACAATCATATATATTTTCAAATTAACAAAAATCAAAAAAACATCATTTCATTTTTAAATATCTTTTCTATTTGTGTATTTTTTCATTTCTCTCTTTATAGTGGCTTTTTTATATAATTTATTATTTCACTTCTTATATATATATTTATGTACTAATGTCTAATTTTCTTATTCATTTAGTTTATCAACAGTAAATTGTAGTTTTTTGTAGTAAAAGTGGTTAGTTGAAAAACGTGTACCGCCACCACCTCCTCGTCATGCGCCTCGCGCTTTGTTTTCATTTTCATTTTCAGCGTGTGTTGAAGCAGTTTTGATGTTTCGGTTCGTGTATTAACTACTGTTTTTCTTTACATAACAGAGTCATACTCAACAGGCACAGGCTATGGATAACCAGGTGTCGTCCCCTACGAAGAGACCGCCCGATAAAAGGGATGGATCTGTCACTCCATTACGTTCCCCTCAGCTAGAGGAAGATTCAATTGATACCCAACACTCAAGTACAATGGATTTAACTATATTAAGAACTCCCAGAACTCCAAGAAGATTATCTACAACACAAACACCTCCACAGAATTCACCAGCAACTCCAAATAATAAAACTCCTCCAAGTATATCGAATCAACTATCCAATTCACGTAGATCTAGAATCATAATTCAAACACCAAAAAATAATAAATCATCTAATTCAACTTCAAGAAAAAGTCCTGGTGATAGACGTTTATCAATAAGGAAAAGTCCCAATGCCAATTCAAGGACACCTCCAAAAAGAACGCCAAAGAAACCCACCACTCCTATAATATTAAAAGCTATTGAAGATGGACCAACCCCAAGAAGAAATAGGTTATTATTAACTCCTTCAAGAAATAAAATTGCTGGTAGATACTCACCCAGAAAGGATCTTTTATTACTTGGTAGAATGTTGTCTAAAGAAAGAGAAGAGGATAGAAAAAGAAGAAAGATTCAAGAAAAATCTGAAAATTCAGTTAGAGCTTTAGGTTCATTATATAGTTTTCTTTCTTCTTCCCAAGATTCATCTAGACCTGCTTCTCAAGACTCTCAATTCAATTCAACTATACCAATAGAATCTCAATCTCAATCACAGTCTCAGTCACAGTCTCAATCTCAACAAAATATGTTACAATTAGATAATGCCCAACTTTCAAAGTTCTCTCAAGCTTCAACCCAACCAATTATATCACAAGATAGTTTACCTTCAAGTCTTCCCGATATTCCAGAGATAGACGAACAAAGCGATATTCCACAAACAGAAATTACAACAAACAATGCAGTTGATCAAACAATTAATTACGATTATGATCAAGGAAATCAAAGTAGAGTATCTGTTTCAACTCTTGATAAAACCCCAAGAAGAGCTCGATTATCAAGTAGATTATCTTTGGAAACATCACTTCCTGATGATTCAAATATTGCCATCCCTGAAGCAATTATTAGAGAAGAAGGTGATTATGGTTTAGATTTAACTGATGAATTAGGTAAAAATCAAGATGAAGAAGGTGGTAATCCATTTTATGATAATAACGATCAATTCTATGGGTATGATGATTATGATTATGGTGGTGGTGATGACGATGATGATAACGATGATGGTATGGGTGACGATATTGGAGAAAATGAAGACATTCCAAATCATGATGATATTACAACAACAACTACCACAGCTACAACTAATACAACGAGACAAAGTATGTTTAGTGATACAACAGATCATTTAGATTATTCGTTACTTAATCAAAGTCCATTACCACCTCCTAATTTTGTTACAATGAGAAAAAGATCAGGTTCAGACTCAAATTCAAGAAAACGTCCATCACCACAACAATTAAATGAATTTCCAATTGCATCACTTAAAACTTTAGTTAAATCATTTTTACCAGAAATTAAACAACGTAAATTAACATCATCTGAATCATTATTAGAATTACAAAAAATTAGTGATGAATTTATACAACAAGAATTAGACGATTTACAACATATTGCAAAACATGGTAAACGTAAAGGTATAAATTATGATGATGCTAGATTATTAATGTCTAGAACTCAATTAGATCCAAATTATGATATATTAAATTTGCCTCAACATGATTCTAAATCTATATTAGATGATATAAATACTGAAATCTTAAAATTAAGTTCCTCTGTTTTTGATATTGAAGATGCTAAAGAAATTGAAAAAGTTATGTATGCTAATACTATCAATAATGCAAAAAAGATTGAAAGAAAAGAAGCAAGAGAAGAGAAAAAGAAATTAGAGCAAGAGAAACAACAACAGGAACAAAGTGAGGAAGAACAAGAGGAGCAAAGAGAATTAAATGATTATAAGTCTAAAAGATATAGTTCTACAGAATCCGTTACTAATGATATTGAAGATAGCCATACATTAGAAGCCAATAATAATGCATATTCATCTGATGAACTTGAGGCTGAAATGGATGAAAATGATGGACTAGAAGAAGCTAGTGATGTTGATGTTGATGAATCAAGACGTACAAGTGAAGATTTGGAGAAGCTCACGTCGAACTTACACATAGAAGAAAATCAAGAAGTTCAACAAGAAGAAGATGACGAACAAGAGGAAGACGACGAGCAACAAGAGGGGGATGACGAGCAACAAGAGGGAGAAGATGAACAACAAGAGGAGGAAGATGAACAGGAGAATGAAGATGAAAACGTTGTTGATATTAGAAATTTTGATTCTACTATTACTTTAGGATTTGAAGGATTTGAAGATGAAATTCTATCAGACGAAGATTTAGAGATACCCATGGAAGAAGATGAAGAAAGCGAATAATAGATTTTAATTGTTTGTAATGTATATTATTTATTGTATATTAGTTTTAATGTTTAAATTTTAGTTGTGATATCAGTGATATCAGTTGTTGTTAAATCATCGGAGTAATTCTGTCGAGATTGTCCGAGATCTCAAAGTTGAAAAATTTATTTATTTTTTTTAAGATAAAAGATAAATAAACATCTCTTTTTTTTCAACAGTTATATATCCATATATTTTAAAATATAATGTTTAGAAACAATAGAAATATTCTTCGAAGTTTGAAGAATCAGCTAAATATTCAAAAAAGATCCATTTCATTATCAGCAGCTCTTCAAACAACACTTTTAACAAAACCAATACTTCCAGCTGTAGTTATTGGAGCTGGACATGCAGGTATAGAAGCAGCATGTGGTTCAGCAAGAACGGGAGTTTTAACTACTTTAATAACACCAGATTTAAGCAAAATAGGAACAACTTCATGTAATCCAGCTTTTGGGAGGCATCGGAAAAGGTACATTATTAAAAGAAATTGATTCATTAGATGGTGTTGCTCCACGTATTGTTGATATTAGTGGTATTCAATATAAAGTTTTAAATAGGTCAAGAGGTGCTGCTGTTTGGGGTCATAGAGCTCAAATTGATAGAAAGTTATATTTAAATAATATGCAAGAGTTTTTAAAAGATTATAAGAATTTAAATATAATGGAAGGTAAAGTTGAAGATTTAATTATTGATTTTAATGAAAGTGAAAAAGATGATAAAAAAAGATCATATGGTACAGTTAAAGGCCTTGTTTTAGATAATGGTGAAATGTTAAGATGTGAAAAAGTTGTTATTACAACAGGTACATTTTTATCAGGTGAATGTCATTTAGGTTTAGAAGTTTGGCCAGCTGGTAGAATTGGTGAATGTGCATCATATGGATTAAGTGATACGTTTAAAGATATTGGTTTTAAATTAGGTAGATTAAAAACAGGTACACCTCCAAGAATCAGTGCTAAATCTGTTAATTATAATTTAGTTCATCCTGAAGCTGGTGATAATCCACCTGAACCAATGAGTTATTTAAATGATAAGCCATGGATTGAAAATCAATTATTATGTTATTCAACTCATACTACAAAACCATTACATGATTTAATTTTAGCTAATTTAGATAAATCTATTCATATTAGAGAAACAGTTAAAGGTCCAAGATATTGTCCTTCATTAGAATCTAAATTAATTAGATTTAAAGATAAAGATAGTCATAGAGTTTGGTTAGAACCAGAAGGATTAGATACAGACATCATGTATCCAAATGGTATTTCATGTACGATGCCAGCAGATATTCAAGAAAAAATGTTACATTATATAGTTGGATTAGAAGATGTTAAAATGTTACAACCAGGTTATGGTGTTGAATATGATTATGTTGATCCAAGGGAATTAAGACAAACTTTAGAAACTAATTTGATTTCAGGATTATTTTTAGCAGGACAAATTAATGGTACAACAGGATATGAAGAAGCAGCAGCACAAGGTATAGTTGCAGGTATTAATGCTGGTTTATCATATTTAAATAAAGAACAACTAAAATTAGATAGATCTGATGGATATATTGGAGTTTTAATTGATGATTTAATTACAAAAGGAGTTGAAGAACCATATCGTATGTTTACATCAAGATCAGAATTTAGAGTTAGTGTTAGAGCTGATAATGCTGATTTAAGATTAACAGAAAATGGATATAAACTAGGATTTGTTAGTGAAGAAAGATGGGAATCATTTTCAAAAGATAAATCAGATATGATAAAAGCATTAAATATTTTAAATGCATTTAAATTAAGTTCAAGTAAATGGTCTAAAGCAATACCTACAATTTCAATTTCACCAGATTCAAAAACAAAATCAGCATTTGAAGTTCTGAGATATAATAATATTACAGTTGAAGATGTGATACCAATTATTAATGATCCATTATTAAATGGATTACCAAGAAGAGTTAAACAAAAATTATCAGTTCAAGGATCATATCAAGGATATATAAATAGAGAAAACGAATATGTTAAAGCATTTAAAGCAGATGAAGGAATCTTATTACCAATTGATTATAATTATAGAGAAGTCACAACATTATCTACAGAAGTTATTAATTTATTAAATGAAGTTAAACCTGAAACAATTGGACAAGCTAGAAGAATTCAAGGGATTACACCAGCTGCTATATTTGAATTATATCGTATTTCAAAGAAAGAGCAAGCTACATTAAAACAAAGCAATTGAAGATTATAGGATGTAAATAAACTTAAACTTGTAAATATTATTATTATTATTATTTTATTTCTTTTGTATGTACATTAATTTTAATGAAATTTAATTTTTTTTTGGAAACGAATAAATAAATAAGTATATTAATAGTTTAATATGATATGATAGTAGTATAATATAATAAATATAAAGGGGGAAGAAAACATGAATGAATATTTTTGATGATATTGTTGTTTGGCTGTAAAATAATCTATTGTTTTAGCAATAATTCACTTCTTTTTGCTTCATCTATTTTCTTAAAAGAGGCATATTTAGATTCAAGAGTTGGGAAACCAAAGAATTTTTGTCTTGCAGAGTTAATTGAATCTCTAATACCAATATTGAAATTTCTATCAGCTTCCCAAAGAAGCCAAGTAGCACCCAAAGTTCCTGCAGCCACTGGTTGTCTCAAGAAGAAGAAGAACCAAAGAGCTGGTCTATAAGTTGCCATTAACATGATGGAGGGTTTATTGTATGATTTGTTGTTTTCACCAGGAATCCCTATAACCAGTTCTCTAAATTTGTTTTGTTCCCCTCATTTCAATTTGGCTGAGAACGTTAACAAGGCTGTGTTGGTCATGTGATATCCGCACGTGCCACCAGCCACCGTCGTCGACCGCACCAGCCCCATCGACGGTGGCGCGCAGTTTCAACTGTTTTTTTAAACAACAAATTATTTAAACAAAATTATTACCAGAAACAACTCTTCCTTCACCAAAACTGCAAACAATTCCTGGATTTCACCCTTGACTTTTGCTAAGACTTCTATTTCTACTCCTTACTTGTCTTCCTCTCCGTTATTGACTTTTTTCTCCTGCTCAAAAGACACTCCCAACCCTTCGCATATCCAAATAATCTCCGATACATCTAGCTTCCATCAACAATAGAAATCACGGACATTTCTTAAAACACAGGTTTTTCATTAAAACCCTCCTTAGCTTCTTTCATCGAAATCAAATTTATAATTATCTCATCATTTGTACTATATTCTTTTTATGAACAAGAAAGACACGACTTTCACGAATTTCACGATTTACAATTGCTACTATTAATTAATTAAATCAATTTTATCCCTTTTTATTAATGACAACTGAATATTTACAATCTAATCAATCACAAATGCAAAATCATTTACAATCAGATCCTCAACAAGGTCAACAGTCTAATTTACAACAATATTATCAACCACATGATGCTGTTGAATTTATAGATGCTTCAGAATATCCTGCTACTGATCATTCTTCATTCACAGGTACTCCTTCACCAACTTCACAACAACAAAACCATACTCCTCAACCCCAACAGCAGCAACAGCAGGCTCAGGCACAAACGACGGTAACTCAGGATCAACCTTATTATGTTAATGCTAAACAATATCATCGTATTTTAAAAAGAAGAATAGCAAGAGCTAAATTAGAAGAACAATTAAAAATTCAAAGAGGACGTAAACCTTATTTACATGAATCTAGACATAAGCATGCAATGAGAAGACCAAGAGGTCAAGGTGGACGTTTTTTAACTGCTGCTGAAATTGCTGAACGTGATAGATTAAAATTAGAAGAAATAAAAAAAGGTGAAGAGGGTGTCGTCGATGGCTCTTTTTAAAAAGAGAAGTTGAAATTTTTTTATCATAAAACTCCTTTTAGCATTATATCATTCAAGTGTAAATGAAATAATGGAATACAGTATCACTAATTTAGTCGTTTTTTAACATTTTTAAGTCATACGACTCATACCTTCTCCCTAATTGAAAAAAGTTCAAAACCTATTTTGATTTAATTGTTTTTGAGTGACATATTAGAATTCAGAATTAAAAGTTTTACATTGAGTTTTATTTTATTATACGACATACATTTTGCTTTATGTTGTTTGCTTTGTTAATTTGGTTCATTCGTTTCTCAAGATTAAGAAGAGTACTTTATAAACGTTTTTTTTTCTATTATTATTAATTCTAGCTTTCATTTTTATACTTTTACTCTCTCTTCTTTTGTTATCTAACTTTTTTTTGCGTTTACTTTTTGAATCTCTGTTTTTTTAGTTACTAATGTTACTTACTTAATTTGAATTATTATTATCCTTTTTTATTTTATTATATGTGTTTTTAGTTCTATTTTTTCTTATCTATTCTTTATTTTTATCTTTTTTATCTTTTTTTTCATTATTTTTACTTTCAATTTTCTTTCGTTTATTGGGTAATAATTATCTTTTTCTTATATACTAGTATTTACTTCTTCTTCCTTTCTCTTCTTCTTCTTCTTCTTTTAGTTTTTTGGTTTATATTCAATTTTGAATTTTCTTATAGTTTCAGTAGCTGTACAAAAACGTGTAGTACAATCTTTTATATTCAAATACAAGAAAGAGAAGGTAATGCATTGTAAAGATACAGGTTCAAAAAAAAAGAAAATGTTAAAAAGATATACAAAAAAAGTAAAAGAGACAAAAAAGAAAGATTAAAAAGTTAAAGAAAAGAGATATACGTTAAAAAAGAGAGAGGGAAAAAATATTATAAACAAAGGGAAAGAGAGAGTGAAAGATAAAAGTATATGAAAATAGTAAACTAAGAAATTCCTAATTGTTGTAAAGTTAATTTTGATTCATCATCTAAATTATAAACTAAATTAGTTCTAAATAATTCATAATTACTTAATTTTAATTTAAAATAATTTAAAATTGAAGATTGATTATTAATTTCAATTTTAATTGGATCAAATGGTTTATTTTGAATTATATTTAATCTATTAAAACTTGAACCAAATGTAAAATCATCATTTTCTAATCCAATCATAATTTCATAATTTTCATTAATTGTTTTATAATCTTTAATTGAATCTGATTTAATTAATTTTAATAATTCAATTATACTAATTGTTTGTTTTTCTGGATCAATTAAATCATTGTTTTCAATTATTAAATTAATTAATCCAATAACTAAAAGTTTTTTATCCAATATATTATTAATTTTATTTATATATGGGACAATAAATATACCAAAGATTTGATTAAAAACTCCTGGTTGAACATTATCTATTAAATTAAATGCAAATTTAGAATTTAAATTGTTTTTATTATTAATTGTTGTGGTTGATATACTTAAACATGATATTGAACAAATAAATATAATAAATCTTTTAACAAATTTATCAGTTCTTGATTGATTTAATCTTGATAATAAAATAACTCCAACATCTTTTAAAAATGGTTGTAATATATTTAAATCAATATTAATTAAAATTGTATCTAAAAATTCAAAACCTAAATGATCATTTGTCTTTGATGAAATTAATTTTTGAAAAACTCCTAAAATTGGTGTCAATCTTTCATTATTTGAAAATAATTCAGGTTTAAATTCAATTATTGATTTTAATAATCTTTCAATTGCTGGAATATTACCTCTAAATTGCCAAATTGATGGATCACATAATGGTTTAATTAATGCTTCATAAAATTCAGGTAATGGCTTATTTTTTGGATAAACTTCTAAACAATAAGCTAATATTTGGAAAGAATATGGAGTAAATTCTTGAATTTCTTGTCCTAAAATTGATAATACAGTATCTCTTAATTTAGTTAAGATTAATTCAATATTATTAACATTATATTTAATTAACACACAAATTGATTCAAATGCATAATGAGAAAATCTTGGATTTGAAGGATTTTTACCAATAATTTCAATAATTCTTAATAATTGATCTAATAATTCTATTGAAAATTCATTTAATGAGTCTTGAGCAGTTAATAAGATTCTCATTATACATTTCATTAAAAATTCATTTTCTGCTAATTTTTCAGGTTCTTCACCTTTTTTAAACATTAAAGTAAATAAACTCATTAATAAATTTTGTGAAACATTTGGTGGAATATCATTTTTATTAAATAATAATTCTTGATGATTATTTGGATTTCTAATTGCTAATATTTTTTCAATTGTAATTGCAGTATAAGTATAAACAACATAATTTGAGTCTAATAAATGAGTTGATAATAATTCAAATGTATTAATTAATTGATCTTTTGTTAATTGATTTCTAAATGTGAAAATATATTTAATTGCATCAACTTTTAAAATTGGATGTGAAACTTGTCCAACTAAATCAGTTGCAACATAATTTGAAAAAAATTGAACAACATCAACTAAAAGATTAGTTGAAGTTAAACCAGCATTAGTTAATGAACCATTTGCAGCAATTGCACTAAATAAATAAAGTGCTAAATCTTTTGATTTCCAATTTGTTGGATTACTTTGAAAATCAGATAAATAATGATTAACATATGACATAACAATTTGTGTTACAACTTGTTCATTACCCTCTTTTAATGATCTTAAGAAATCTGTTGATGCTCTTCTTCTTGTATCTGAATCAGAACCTTCTAAATCACGTCTTGTATATTCAATTGGATCATCTTCAAACATTTCTTCATCAGATTCTCTTAAAGTTACATTTGGTAATATAATATTCTCTGTAATTTCTTTTAGAGAAGTTTCATTACTTAAAGTTGGACCATAAGTTTCTAATGAAGAAACGGCAGTTAAAAAATTTAATGCTTTAGATACAAGCATATCATATTTTGATTGTGAACCAGTTTGTTTTAATAAATCCCAAACAGTTTGAATGAAAGTTGGAATGAATTTAGCAAAATCTTCACCATATCTAGTTGTATATAATTGAATTAAATCACAAATTTGAGTTTTAACTAATGTAATTGGTTCAACTTCATCTTCATTATCTTTATCATCTAATAAAGGATTAGTATAAATTAAGTATTTATGCATTATATTCATACCAGTATTTAAATTATCTTCAAAAAATTCAGGGAAATCTTGACAATTAAAATCATAATAAATTTTAACTAATAATTGTAAATTTTCAAATAATAAATTTAATGCATTTTTATCAGAATTATTTTCAGTTATTAAAACATCAATTTTTTGTAATAATTGTAAAAACGACGTTGCATATTTTTTTATAACCATTTTAATTTCTAAAAATAATTCATCAGATGGAGTTGCAGGTCTCCATCTTTTAAAAATTGAATGAGAAACTCTTAAAACACCTTTAATAACAATCATATCATTTGAATTCAAGCATTCAACTAATTCATCTAATAGTTGTGGCCATATTTCAGGGAATTCTGATTCAGCTATTAAAGAAACAGATTCACCAATTTGAACTTGTAAATTATCAGGTAAAGTAATCATTAACTTAACAATTTGAGATTTAATTGCTTCAGCATCAGACTTCGAAATTCCATAGTTACCAGATTCATCCATCCACTTTCTTTTCACTAAATTCTTGAAATATAAAGAACCTGCTAATCTAATAGATTGTGATAGATCATTGTTAGCAACAACATGGAGCAAAGTCAGTGGAAACCCTTGTTGTTGATCGAGAGTCTTCAAGTTCTCTGAAGCCTGGTTAGCCATACTTGAAGACAAAGACTGTTCTAACACTTGAGCAACAGCATTGATATCTGTCATTATTGGTTTGTTTTGTTGAAAAAGTAGTAGTTCTAGTAGTTTCTAGTTGTTTCACTGTTTTCAACTTTTCGTTGATTTTTGTGAAGAGCGAAATTTGAAAATTAATTTTAGAGAAATTTAAAAAGATTCTACAAAACAGTTAAAAAGTACAAACAAAAACGGTTAAAGTAAATATATATCACCATCACCAGTCATCATCGTCGTCGTCCTCGTCGTCACTCTCTCTTCTAGCCTTTTGTCTGATCGCAGCGGCTAGATCAGTCGCCATCGTTGACTCGTCTTGCTTCTTGTTCAGCAGAGCAGTAGCTAAACCATTAGCCATATTCGATGATCCACCATTAGTAGCAGTAGCATTGGTAGTAGCGGTAGCTCCATATGATGGAGTAGTAGTAGCTGGCTTAGCAGGTCCTGAATAAGGAGCAATGTACGCAGTTGGAACCCAACCTTCCTTAGACTCATCTAATAATTTAGCTAATGACCAACCACCATCAACAGTTTGTAAAATATAAACAACAGTATCTTTAGGAATTGGCAATTCAGTAGCTGCACCAGTACCTGCAAATTCATAAGCAGCCTTATATAATGGCCATTTTGGTTCTTCAACAGGAGGTGGTGGAGGAGGTGGTGGAGGAGTAGATTGTTGAACAGGTTGAGACACTCTTGTAATTGGTTGTTGAACTTGATGATGCTGTTGTTGTTGCTGTTGCTGTATTCTTGGTTGAGGAGCAGATGGTTTCTGTTGACGTGATGGAGGAGTTTGAGGTTTAGGTTTTGGTGCAGGTTTTCTATGAACACCAGGTCTAATACCAGAAGAATTACGACTAGATGGTGCAGCTGGAACAGGTTTTCTAGCAGGTTTGTTTCCAACAGGTGGAACAGGCTTCGAACGACCTGGATCTAATGTCTTATATGGAGTAGTATGACTGGTAGAAATTGGAGAAGAAACAGCGGCAGCGGCAGCGGCAGCAGCAGCAGGATTATGATATTGCTGAGTTTGAGGTTGATGAACTTGAGGGTGTTGCTGTTGATATTGCTGAACCTGAGGTTGTTGTTGATACTGTTGAACCTGGGGTTTTGGTTGTTGATATTGTTGAACCTGAGGTTTTGGTTGTTGTTGATGTTGTTGACGATTTTGATGAGAAACAGTATTAGCAGCATTAGTTAAAGTTAAAGTATTCTTATAATGAGAAATAGCATTAGCATTAGTTAAAATACTTTTACCCTTTGGTTTTTCTTTATTTTGAGTTGAAGGTGGGAAACCTCTTTTAACAGAAACAGTTGAAGATTTATATAAATCACCATTAGTTGGTGCAACATCACTATTAGTAAATTTAATAACATGAGGTTTATTTGGTTTTTTATTATATGATATAGTTGGACCAATTGAAATAGTTAAACCTCTATTTAATTTCTTTAAATGAGTTATTAATTCAGTTTTAAACATTGTATTAATTAATAAATCTGGTGTTGTTTGTGAATTTAAACTAATTGCAACCCAATCATCTTGTAAATTAGATAATGAAACTTTATTAATTGAATTAATTGATAAATTATATTCAATTGAATAAGAAACTTGATTATTTAATAAATTTTCACCAATTATAAATAAATTAGTTTTTGTTAAAAAGAAATATTTTATTAATCTTTGAGCTGATCTACCAAATTTTGAATGTAACATTTCACCTTTTGATGAAAAAATAATAAAATCAGTTAATCCAACAGATTTCATAATGAATTTACCTGGACCACTTTTATTATCATTACAATTAACATAATCACCCATAAATGATCTTGAACCTAATATACTTAATCTTCTTCTTTCTTTTTGTCTAAAAACTAATGAATTACCATAATCTCTTAATTGAACATATTTATCACCACCTTGAACTCTTTCTCTCCATAATCTTTGAACAACTTTAGCAGCATTTTCTCTTCTTTTTAGCCATCTTCTACAAGCTCTTTGAATAACTTTAGCTTTACTAGCCCAATAATTTTCTCTCATTTCTTCTAATGAAAATAAAGTTTCTGGTTTTTTAATAAAAATTTTAGTAACACCTAATTGCCATTCAGTTTGTACAATACCTGTATCTTGTAAAATTATTTGAGTTGCAGTTTTTGAATCACCTTCCCATGTACATTCACCTGCATAAGAAGTTTTAGTTGATAATAAATAAAATCTTTCAACGAATTTTTCAAAAGTTTGTCTATATGCAAAACCAGCTCTTCTAATTCTAACATTTTCTTGTAAACCTAAATATTTAACTTGATGCAGAACAGCTTTTGTATCATATTCACTTGAAGATCTATTTTGATTTGGTTTTATAGTTCTAATATAAGAAGGAGAACTTTCAGATAATGTATCAACTAATAAATTAGCACTTGTTTTAATTTTATCACCTGCAGTTGGAGGTCTTCTTCTATTATTTGTATCAACTTGTTGTGGGAAAATATTATTTAAAAATGGATTTTGTGTAGTTGCAATCATTTCCAATAAATCTTTTAACATTTGATCTTTATTTTTATCAGTCATTGAATTAATATCATAAGTAACATCACCAGCATAATGTTTAACAATAAATTTAGATTGTCTTAATTCAAAATGAGGATTTGAAGACATCATATTTAATCTTTGAGCAAAAGTTTGATCAGCAGCATCAGAATCAGCATGAGCAGTTGCACAAGCATCATTTAAAACAGCAAAGACACCAGCAGGTCTTTTACCTTCAATTAAATCACAAACAATTTTATTATTAAAGAATTTAATTGGAGTCCATTGAATTTTTTCTCTTTCATATTCATCTTGTTCAGATTTTAAAGTTAATTGAATAAAAATTTGTTGTAATTTTTCATTAACATAATTAATACATAATTGTTCAAATGAATTATGATCAAAAATTTCAAAACCATAAATATCTAAAATACCAATTGATTTAAAAGCTTTAGTTTGTAAAGTTTGAAAAGATAAATTAACTCTATCAACAATCCAATCAAATAAATTATTATATATACCTTTAGCTAAAGCATCTTTAACAGCATTAGCTTGAACAGTATTTAAAGGAACATGATAAACAGAACCTCTTCTCATACCATGAGAAGTTTCCATAGTTCTTTCAGTTAAAGATTTTAATAATTGATTATTATCAACTTGTAATAAATAAGCAACGAAATCAGTAACACCCGTATCTCTAACTTTAGAATTACCTTCTTCATCTTCTATAAATGTAACATTACCAATCCATAATATAGCAGATAATAATCTAAAGACATTATCTTGTTCATCTTGAGTTAAACCAATTGTTTTCATTGCAGTTAAAGTATCATTAAAATCTTTAGTATCATCAATTGAATTAACAGAAGTACAACCCGAACCAGAAGTATAAATATATTGTTCAGGCATTTGAACACCAAAGATTTGTCTATAATTATCAGAAGCAGATTTAGTAAATTGATAAAAGATATGAAAGTTTCTTTCATTTTTAATTTGTCCAACAACTCTTTGTTTTTCTAATAAATAATTAGTTATATTGGCAGAAACAGGTTCAAAAGATTCATTAAAATGAATTTCTAAATATTTACCATGTCTTGAAGAATTATCATTTCTTAAAGTTTTAGCACAACCAAAAGATTCTAATAAAGGGTTAGTTGCTAAAACCATATCTTTTATATGTTGAATTGAAGTAGAAGTTGTATAAGAACCAGAAACAGAAGCAATATATTGCATAATTCTTTTTGCAGCTT
This sequence comes from Ambrosiozyma kamigamensis, assembly GCA_030572235.1. Classification (NCBI taxonomy): domain Eukaryota; kingdom Fungi; phylum Ascomycota; class Pichiomycetes; order Pichiales; family Pichiaceae; genus Ambrosiozyma; species Ambrosiozyma kamigamensis. Next base: position 9,266 of record JAJLZM010000261.1, on the reverse strand, counting down.
CAGTTTTACCAGCACCAGATTCACCAGAAATGATGACACATTGGTTTTCTTTATAAGCTCTCATGTTATAATACATTGATTCAGCTATAGCAAAGACATGAGGAGGGACTTCTAATCTATTTTTATTTTTATAAGAATTTAATACATCATCAGTATAAATACCTAAATCTCTAAAAGGATTAACTGAGATTAAGACATGACCGATATAAGTATAGATAGTACCATTATGGAATCTTTTTTCTAAATTTTCATTAATTGATTGATCAGAAATGGTTGATAATAAAGTTAAATCAGAGACACCAACTTCTTTTTTCTTTGACGATTCAAAGGTGGCCTTTTTAATTGGAGCACCACCACCAGACTTCTTTGGGGGAGGAGCGTTACCAGCGCCCTTGTTTCTGTTTCTTCTAGCAAACATGGAGCTGTTGTAGAGGTATTTTGTGTAGGAAGAAGAGGTGAAATTGGAATTTCCAGAAGGAGTTTCCCTTATTTCAGCTATCAACCCAGTGAAAACGATTAAAATGATTCTCCTGCTGAGCCGAGCGCACAACACCCCTGCACCAGATAGTTTAACTAGTGGTATTTGCGATTCCCATACTTAACGGCGCTTAACTATGGCACACCGACAGCGCTCGCACTTCTGCGCAGATCAGCCTGCTGTATTACTTCAACAACACTTCTTTTGCTTATTTTCGGTACATACCATCCAGTCCCATATGTCTTCTTCTAAGTTAACGTGATTCTTATTCTGGTTCTCAATCAAGCTAGACTCGTTCATCTGGTTTCATCATCTGACTTAAATTTACGATAGATTGATTGCACTCAGCCAGGTTCTATTAAGTACTCCTTTGACCTTATAATTGAAATTGAAATTAAATGGATGAATATGATTTCTGCTTCTTAGTATCACTTGGTTATACTACAATCAATTCATCAAATGTCTCTTTTAAATTTAATAATACTGTTATTCATATTGAAATCATGCTATGCAATACCACCACAGACAACAACAACAACATCTGTTAACGTTATTAATAAGCAATACAATTGGCAATCATGGCAATCATCATGGAGTTCTTGGGGAACTTGGTATTCTTGGGAAACAAAAACTACAGTTACATCAACATCACAAGGTTCACAAACAACTCCATTTCTTATTAATACACATGCAAGAGTAACAACATCAGCTGATTGGGAATCAGGAATAACAACAACACTTACATTAACAAATGGTAATAGTTTAGGATGTAAACTAAACTTAAATAGTTATATTTACAACATCACTCAATTATCAAATTTAGAAATACCAACAACATGCACTTTTACATATTCAAGTTGGATTAAATGTAATGGTTATACAACTGATCAAATAACTGGAACAACTTTAGCCACAGTTGAACTAGGTGATCATACAATATATACATTTGATCCAGATTTAATAGTTACATGTGGTGTTGAAGTATTTATGAGATATTATAGATCTGAAATGTCAATGAATTCATGTACAAAAACATCAACAAATTGTACAACTGGATATATTGAAAGTAATATTCAATTAACAGGTGAAATACGTTCATATTTATTAGAACATTCATCATTAAATCCATATTTTTCATCATATTCAAGTGTTTTAGAAAAATTTAGATATAATGATATAATGATTGATAAACAACAAAGAAATGAAGCATTTGCAATAATTTATAATTTAAATTTTCAATTATCAAATGAATTAATTTATCATCTTATTAATAACATGGGTTATTGTTTTTATTATGCTTTAGATAAAAGTTATAATGATTATGATAATAGTGGTTATTTTATACTTGAAGATCAACAAGGTTTTTTAATTGGTAATTCATTAGATCAATTTTTATCAAATAATTTAATTAATTATTTAAAATATGGTAATACAACTCATTATTTAAATTTAGAAAAATTTGATAATGGTTCTGTTTCTATTAATATTACAACTTCTAATATTAATGATAATTATTTAATCTTTCCAACTTCTCTTTTTGTTGATACTAATGGAAGTTATATTTTTGATGTTAATTGTTGATTTTACTTTATAATTACAAATGTTAATTGATATTAAGTATACATAAAAAACTAATTTAAAACATAAAAGAACGATAAAAAAAAACAAAATAAAGCAATACTAAAAGTCAAGTTCGGCTCTATTAGTAAATGGATTTTCATTTTGATTTTCATTTTGATTATTGGTATTATTATTACGATTATTATTATTTAAATCTTGTAATTCAAAATCAAATTTCTCAAAATCAACTTCTTCATTTGATGATGAAACTTTACTAATCCAATTATAATTCTTAGCATAAATATAATATAATCCTAATCCAAAATTCTTAATAACAATAATTGATAATAAAATTAATATAATTAATAATAATGATGTAATTGCACCAAATGCAACAACTGATTTTCTAGCTGGGATATTTGAATGACTATAATAATATTTATAAGTTGAACTACTTAAATCTTGTGAACCATTTGAAAAATCAGAATAATCTGTATATAATCTAACAATTATATAAATCATAAAAATTAATAATAAGAAATAAAATATTGTAATTATAATTGATCCAATTTTATTTTCTCTTGATGTAAAATAATCTGAAAATAAAGTAATTATTAAAAAAATAATTAATGCAATAATTGATAATATAAAATCAGCACTTTTATGATTTCCTGAAATAATTAAAACTTGTAATAAATAACCAGGACAAAAAAATGAAACTAATAATAATAATGTTCTATAAATATTAAATATCATATTTGCTCTTAATCTTTGTGGATTAATACCTGAAATTTCACCAGTTGAACGTTTAAATTTATTACTCAATCTAGTTGCAACAAATAATTGAATAACTAACGCTAAAACACATTCAACAATAACTAAGATAGTTAAAGCCATAACTGGTTTTTTATCATTATTTTTTGTTGATAAAGAATATAAAGTACCAAAATAATTACCCATATCTAAAACTTCATCATCCATATAAGCCATTGAAAACACCATTTCTTTTAATTGTAAAATTGAATAAATAATCATAACAATTAAAAAAGATATTGATGAATATAAATGAAATAAATTTCTTGAATATAAAACAAATAACATAATTAAAATTTGATAAAATTCAGCAAATATATATAAAGCTAAATAAAGTTGTAAAGCTCTATGTCTTTGAGTTCTATATTGTTCAAATATACCAAATACAATTCTAAAAGGAGAAAACTTATCACTATCATCAATTTCAACATAATCAATTAATTCAACATATAAACCAATTTCAAATGACATTATTGATATAGCTGAAAAACAAGTTAAAATTAAAAATGCTTTCATCCATGTATTATCATCATCCCAAACATTTTCTTTAAATTTTTCAATAAATGGTTTCTTTAAAACTTTTAATTGTTGTCTAGCTATATTATCTTCTTGAATTTGATCGTCTGTGTTAGTTATTAGAAGTCCATGGAATTCAGATACTTGATCATTAATCGATCTAGCTGGTTCGTGGCCAATAGATTGATGTCCTGAGCCTGTTGAATGTATTGATGAATGTCTAGATGTACCTATAGAGTTTAGATGTTCTGTTGTAGTTGGTAACATAATAAGTTGTCTAGAAATTGATTGACTGTTGGGGTTAGAGAGTAGTTATGGAGAGCATCTTTCCTTATATATCAAACAAAAAGAGTTTCTATCATAACCTATCCCTAATAGCTATCTGAAGGACTTTGTAGATCGATTATAACAATGTAACGTCATTCTCTAATTTTAGCTTATAATTGATCGGAAATGTTCTTTGACCAGGACCAAATATATAAGCCAGGTCAAGCCTACCTCAGGGATCAGGCTCTTCAGGGTCTGTTGAGTCTAGTAATCCGTGATCATTGTAGTCCTGAGATGTTGACGATGTGCTGTTTCAACTCCAGTTGGTTGGTTGGGGATTTGGGTCATTTGCCACCTATAAATAAAAATAAATGTAACTGAGCTTCTCAACAACTGCAAATCATCAAAACGTCAATTTCCCAAAAGACCAAGAGTCAAGACACAACCCAATCCAGATGATATCATCAGTGAAATGGTTATATATATGAGGGTGTTTGGCACTGTTTGCCTTTATACTGGTTCATCTTTGTTAAACCTCATTACTCATTATCAAAATGAACATCCATAACATCTATTCAATAATACTATTACTTGTGAACTTATCATTATCATATGCATATGCTACAAAGACAACAACATCAAAGTCAACTACAGTATTTCTTAAAGATTATACTAGAACAAGAGTAACAGCTACAACATCTTATGATTTTGATGAAAGTAGAAAAACAACAGTAGCATTAACAACTTTTGCTCCTGTTTGTCAAATGAGTCTTGCAACTTATATTTATAATATTACTCAAGTATCAAATTTACAACAGAAATCATGTACTTATATACATTCAAATATACGTGAATGTAATGGTAGAACTTCTCATCAAATAAATGGAACATCTATCACTACTATTGACATAGGTCCAGAATTAATTGATTATACATTTGATACTGGTATAATAGTTACATGTGGTGTTGAAGTTTTTTTAAGATACTATAAATCAGAAATGGAGATTAATTCTAAAACAGGAGATGCTTATGGACGTTGTACAGATGGTTATATCCCAGTTGGTGCTTCATTCACACATAGTTCTTATACAGTTTGTGATAAAACAGAATTTCAAAATGCAGGTGAAATAACTTCTTATTTATCTGAAAATCCTTCAAATCCATATGTTTCTGCTTATTCAAGTGTTTTAGAAAAATTTAGATATAATAATATAATGATTGATCAAAGTGAAAAAAATGAAGCTTTTGCAGCAATTTATAATTTAAATTTCCATTTATCTGATCCTTTAATATTTAATCTTGTGAATAATATAAATTATTGCTTTCGTTATAGTTTAAATGATCGTCATTTAGGTGGACAATATCTTTTTGATACAAATTTAAAGATTTTTTTAGGTGCTGAAATTGATTCTTTCATTGAACAAAATTATATTAACTTTGTAAAATATGGAAATTCAACTCATTATTTGAATATAGAGAAAGATAATAATGGAACTGTTTCTGTTAATATTACAACTATTGAAGAAGATAGTAATTATTTAATATTTCCAACATCTATCAGTGTAGATAATAATGGAAATTATCTTTATGATGTTGATTGTTAGCTTTTTTTTCTGATTTTAATTGTACTTTTATTTATATTATAGTTAATAGTTAAGTTTTGTTAAATTCTATAAAATGTGTAAACACTTCACACACACAACATCGCAAATGTTGTATGGTGTTAGCCAATCAACAACAAGAACCTCACGTGCCACTGTCCAATTTAGGAAAGCTCGAAATTGATAATTACGACATTTTTGCTGTCGTGGGTAGAGCAACTTTTCTGGGTCCTCTAGAATTATTGAAGAAATTTCAAATATAAGTTTCTCTAGATATTCAAGAGAAAGAGCCATGTAGAAACTTTCATTTGTATTGGAAATTTGTGTGTAGAGTTATTGAGTGAAATATACCACGACAGTCAAAATGTTGTGGTAAAGCTCCAAAATCGACTTTTTGCGAACGCTTTTCAGTTTTTCATCGGAATATTAGTTCTGGTGTACGGAAGGATAATGTTTCACCCTTGCACTGGTTGTATTCTTCAATATAATTCGAACCCGGATTAACTGTATCTCAGGCTTTAATTTAATTGAGAGCACATGTATAGGGACTGGAAAAGAACAACTGTTACAGGTTACAATTAAGTTGAATTAACTCACCACTGAGTCTCCAGAGAAAAAACACTTCAATTAACCAGCTATAGCTATAAGATGAGACTAAAAATAAAAGTATACTGGATTGTTACAGCATAATCTATCTGTCTTGGACTCTTGGTTTACTATCCTAACTCCTGGTTCATGAATCATGTCCCTGGTTCATCTTCAATTATTCAATTATCAAAATGAACTTCCATATCATCTATTATATCATACTATTATTTGTGAACTTATCATATGGTACAACCACTGAAAGAACTAAGTTTCTTATTAATGGTGCAACAAGAGCAACAAAAACCGTTGGAACTCCTTATGGTTATGAAACAAGAGAAACACCTCTACCATTAACAACTTTTGCTCCTGTTTGTCAATTGGATATTGCAAATTATGTTATAATATTACACAATTATCTAATTCAAATGAAAAACATTGTACTTATACACAATCAAGTTCAATGAAATGTTATGGTAGAACTTCCCATGAAATAAATGGAACATCTATTACCACTATTGCATTAGGGCAACCAACTGGTTATATATTTGATCCAGATATGATAGTTACATGTGGTGTTCAAGTTTTTATGAAATATTATAAATCAGAAATGGAAATTAATGCTAAAACTGGAACAGCCTGTACTCATTGTACAAGTGGATATGTTGAAATTAATAGTTTATCAGATAGTTCATTTACAGTTTGTGATAGAACTGCAATTTCACACGCAAGTGAAATACATACTTATCTATCTGAGAATCCTTCAAATTCATATGTATCTGCTTATTCAGATATGCTAGAGAAATTCAGATATGATAATATATTAGCCAATCAAACTGAAAAAAATAAAGCTCTTGCAGCAATTTATAATTTAAATTTTCATTTATCAGATCCTAGCTTTAGCATATAATCTTGGTAACAATATAGCTTATTGCTTTCAATATAGTTTGGATCAATGACATGCAAATATTCTTCTAGGTGCTGCAATAGATTCTCTCATTTCAGAAGATTATGTTAACTTTATAAAATTTGGAAATACAACACATTATTTAAACATGGAAAAGGATAAAAATGGAACTATTTCTGTTGATGTCACAACTGTAAATTCTGATGATTATTATCTAACATTTCCTACATCTATTTCTGTTGATTCTGATGGAAATTATATTTACGATGTTGATTACTAAACACCCTGATTTGTGTATTTCAATTGATTCTTTTATATTTTGTACAGTATATGTGTATTTCCTTAATTTAATTCTTTAAAATCATTAAAACCATCAGAATTCATTTTTTGGGCCGCGCACGATTTTTACCACTTTTTTGCGCTTCAACACGCACCATTTTAGTGACTTTAAAGAGCGTTGTCACTATTCTGAAGCAAGAACCTTCCGGAAGCTTCAAGAAGTTTATGGTCAGAAAATATGAAAGCTATACTATATGACTTATTGAGAGAAATCAACATACTTTCTAAAGGCCCCATACTTCACACATAGATCATAAATATTCCAGAAATTTCCATCACGTGCCTCTTAAAATTCTTCGAATTTCCAATTAATAAATCATTAGAATATTAGAATTCTCCAGAAAAACAACCAAAATGTATTTAAAGACTTGATATTTCCATCTTTTTCAGTTCATTGCTACTACTATTTCACTTCTTCATACTTCACAGCAAACAAATAATTATCCAATTATTCAATTATTCTGAATTTATTCAATTATCAATAATGTCTTTATCAAGATTCCCAGGCTCAAACGATCCATTCTACAACTTTTTTGATAGTATTCATAAAGAAGTCCAAGAAATGAATAATTTATTTGGTGAACCATTCTTCCAACCTCAACAACCTCAACAACAATCAAATGATAAAAATAATAAAGCAGTTTCAAAGAAACCTGAAAATAAATATGTTTCACCATTTAGTTCATTGTTTGGTAATTCATTTAATAATTTAATTACACCTCCAGTTGATATTCGTGAAAATGATAAAGCTTATGACTTACAAGTTTCTGTTCCAGGTGCTCCAAAAGAAAAAATTACAGTTGATTTTAATAAAGATACAAATGAATTAAGTATTAATGGTGAAATTCCAGAATATATTAATGAAAAGAAAGAAGGTGATAAAATTGTTTACTCTGAAAGATCTTTTGGTAAATTTTCAAGAACTTTAAGATTACCTGAAAATGTTGATGGTGAAAAAATTCAAGCTAATTTTGAAAATGGTGTTTTACATTTAGGTGTTCCAAAGGTTGAAATTCCTAAAGAAAAGAACAATTTACATAGAATTGAAATTGGTGGAAAATTATAAGGAGTTTTGGTTTTATAAATAGTCTATTTGATATAGTTATTCTTTATGGTGCTTTGTTATTGCTAGTCTCTTTTTAGCTTCATATACAATCTTTTTTTTTGAGACTTTGAATTTGACAGTTTTCTTTTATTCATTTCCTACTTTATTCATTCGTTATTAATTTATTTATTCTTTTTTATATACTTTCTTTAATAAACTTAAATTTTAAAACAAATACAGTTTAATTGTAGATCAATAATATTAACAATAAATACAAAAGATTAATAAATTGATCTACTTTATTCATTCGTTATTAATTTATTTATTCTTTTTTATATACTTTCTTTAATAAACTTAAATTTTAAAACAAATACAGTTTAATTGTAGATCAATAATATTAACAATAAATACAAAAGATTAATAAATTGATTAAAGTCGTAAAAGATGGTTAGTGTAAGCAAAGCAAAGAGTAGATAGTAATTACACAACAAAAACACAATGAATTTAAAAAAAAAAAACTAAAGTAATATAAATTTCGTAAATAATGAGTAAATAATAATTAATACTATTTCAATTTTTAATTGCATAACTTTCTTTATCTTGAATTCTTGGGAAAAAATCATTAGGTGAAGTAACTAAACCTAATGCCCTAATACCTTTTTGATCCAAATTTTTTAAACCTAACAAATAACTAGCATTAACCCAACCAAAACCTTCTGTTGCAACACCTTTAAAACCAGAACCTTGATTTCCATATTCAGCTTCAACTTTATGAGGTTGATTTTCACTTGTTGCATCATATTTTTCAACAACAATACCATTGAAATCAACAAAGGCTAATATCATTAAATAACACCATCTATAAGATAATCTTCTTGCTTCTGCTTCAAAACCATAATTCTTAAAACCTTCCCAAGCTAAAATTTGATGTGGTGCCCAAGCAAATGGATAATCCCATTGTCTTGAAGGCTTATCCAAGCCAGTATCACCTCTTGATATTAATGTACCTGAAACTAATCCACCAAAAACTTCAAATTTAGGTAATGCCTTTTCAATTAAAATCTTAGCTTTATCAAGATCACATAATTTAGCCCATAATGGATAAAATGTTGTAACTGATTCATATTTTGATTGAGATTTGGTCTTAATATTATA
>JAJLZM010000260.1:0-62768 GCA_030572235.1 Ambrosiozyma kamigamensis | reverse complement strand
CATCCGTAAAATAGGAATTATTAAAGAGGGACAATGATGAGTTAAATGGACAAATTTGAAAAAAGTGGTTGAGCGAATCCGGGTTCGGACTAATTAAAATTGCAAAAAAAAGGTAAAAAAACGAATTTTTTGGAGCTTAACTATGGTAAAAGGACGAGCCAAAGCGGCGGGAATCCAGTGCAGCGATTAATATCTAATTGTACATTTAAGCAAATCCATTACTTAAAAATTTAATACCCCTTCCCGTCTCAATATAATACAGGTGTTCATCATTACCGCCATCCAACTTAGATGGTAGAACTACATCAACTTCAGAACCATTTAGTCCATAATAGTCCGTCTCAGCATCATAAGGTATTTTTTTCATATTCACTACGAAATGATTAAGTGAATCTGGTATAAAATTCTTAGAAAAGTCATTATTTCCTGTAGCATAAAATGTAAGTAATAGAGTTGAAAGAGATTTACAATTTTTCAAAGTTCCTATCAGTTCATCTTCTGGTTCTTCTTCAAAACCTCTTGAATCAAATTCTAAATGTTGTAAATTAGTTGGGAAAAAACCTGATACGGAAACGATATTTGATTTTATTTTCAACCATTCTAATGAATCAGGTAAATTATTCAAGTTAAAATCAGAACAAATAGTGGTTTTAAATTGTTTATATCTATCAAATTCATCGCATATTATTTTAAGTTTCTTCAAATTAATGAATGAATCAAATTTGGGGCACTTCCAGCTGAGTTTTGGAGGATCGTCTGAGTTATCAAACTTATGATCAAATTCAAGACTTAAAGATTGAATGGTTTTTGGAAGACTATCTAATAATCCTTGAATTGCAGATGTAACATCACCAAAATAGCTTGCATAGTTCGTACGTATAAGAACAGTGATGGATTTTAGTAAGTTGAGAGAAGAGCCATTTGATATAGTTGGTAACAAGGTATTTTCATCACCATTGGATTCAGGATTCTTCAAAAGTTCTAAATCAAGTGTAAGTTTAGGAATAGTTGCTGGAAGTTCAAATGAGTGAACTTCAAGAACCTGTGACTTAATAACAAGCACCAAGTGCTTTAAATTGGGCAATGTAGGAATAATATTGGAATCAGGTTGATATCGGAGATATTTTAAATTACTTAATGAGTTGGTAACAGTGTTAGAAATTAGGGGGTCACCTTCTTGATAACTAATATCTAAAGATTTCAAAGATTTTAATATTATAGTTGGTAGCAATGCATTTTTAGGAAGATGTATGGATAAAGTATTCAAATTAAATAACGAGTTGAGTATATCTGAAGATAATTGATCTATGTTAATACCTTGAAACTTGAATACATTGAGAAAATGGGAAAATATTATCTAAGTATGAGCTAGTACTTTCTATAGTTTCAAAATAGATTGCAAACTTTATCTTGCTAGATTTGGAAAAAAAATCAAAATATGGAACCATGAAATCAGGGCAAGGTATTGAATATCTTAAAGTGAGTTCATTAAATGCATTTGTTGAAGCAATAAAAGACTTAATTAAATCAAAATTTATACATAGCATCCCTTTAATGAGATTATTCTTAGATTCCACATCAAAACAAATTTCTAAACATTTCAAATTCTCCATTTTAAGTATATAATCACTAAACTCATATAGATTGGGTAAAACTAATTTAGTTGTAAACTGCAAAAATCCTTCATCTTTTGTTAGGCGGCTAAAGTCTCCAAAATCTGAACTTACAGCAATGATCAACGAGCAACAAAATTTATATAATCCTTTGAATCTAGAAGAACAATCAAATCTTATTCCATTGAAAATAGAAAGTTTGAGTATTTTTGTACATGAATTTCTCAATAGATCTTCAAGTGAAGTAAGTAAGTAATCATAGGCCCCACGAGTGTATCTGAAGTTCAATGGTTATAGCTCAATCTTCGATGGTTTATGCTTGAGAGTCAGTAATTCATCATCAGAAACCCATATTGAATCTTTTAAAATTGGAACACAAACCTCTTTAGAAAACACTTCAAATGACTTATCTTCCTTTGAATCCAAATTTTCTTCCTTTGATTTGGCTTCATCTTCATCTTTGTTGACTTTATTTGTAGAAATTAAATCAAGAAAACTATAAGTTGTTGAATTATTTAATATTGCATATTGGAAAACTTGAGGAATTAATTCAATTGGAATAGTAGAAATAACAGTTTCAAATCTCTTATCACCTTCATTGAGTTTGCCCTTGAACATATCTGGATCAGAAGATATAGTAGAACCAATCGTTTGTAGACTTTCAAAAAACAGTTAAATGAAATTGATAATAGTATCTAATGTTCCATGATAATGAAAAATAACTGTGTAGACTGAATATCTATAATAAAAATACATAAAATACAGGAAAGAAAAGTAATTTGAGTAAATTCTGTTCATCAACAGCTCGATCAAAAACGCGCGTGGTGCATTGCCGTTTTCGGAACATGTAAACTACTACGAATTAAAGAGAAGACCAGTTTAACCAGTTTAATATACCTTCACCAAGTTATCTTTATTAAAGAAAATATATAGCAGTATGAAGAAATTGAATTAAAATAGCAATGATCAAAAAATTTAAATAAATTAAATTATTTAAAAGAAATATTAATAAAAAAATTAAAGATATTTAATCGCTGGAAGTCCTAAACCAGTACCTGGAAGAAATTCAAATAAGTACTTATTCTTAGAAAACCTAGATGGTAAAATAAGAACAATTTTAGAATCACGGGTTCCAGTATAATCTCTTTCTGTCATAGGTGCTTTTTTCATTTTCAGTATGAAATGGTCAATTGAAATAGGAACAAAATCAGAAAAATTGTGATTTCCTTTACTATAGAAAGTGAATGAAAGACTTGATAGTGACTTACAAGGAATCCAAGCTCCAGCCAATTCATATTCTGGACGTTTTTCAAAACCTCTTGAATCAAATTCTAAATGTTTTAAATTAGCTGGAAAAAAACCAGATAAAGACTTGATATTTGATTTTAATTTCAAACATTCTATTGAATCAGGTAATTCATTTAAATCAAGGTTATAACAAACAGTGGTTTTATTAGGTTTCTCTTTATGAAATTCATTACATTTTAGTTCTAAAATACTTAAATTAAAAAATGAATCAAATCTAGGACATTTCCAGCTGAACTTTGGAGACATAGTTGAACCACTCTTATGATGAAATTCAAGACTTAAAGATTGAATAGTAGCTGGAAGGCTATTCATAAAGCTTTGCAATGCAAACGAAATATCAGTAAAATGGGTTACATTGTGGCTGTATATATAAACACTGACGAATTTTAATAATTTAAGAGAGTTACCATTTTCTATAGTTGATAACAACAAGACATTTTTAAAATTGTAAAGTTCTAACTCAAGGGTAAGTTTAGTAATAGTTGGTGGTAATCTAAATGAATGGATAGGAACAACTGAGTTAATGAGTTCCAAATGTTTTAAATGACGTAGTGGAGGAATAAAACCTGAATCAGGTTGATATCTAAGATGTGTTAAATTATCCATTGAACTGATAAAACTATTAGAGATTGGAGTTTTTTTCCCATCGTAACTAATATCTAAAGATTTCAAATTATTTAATCTCATGGTTGGTATCGATACATGTTTTGGAAGATGCATAGATAAAGTATTTAAATTAACTAATGAGTTGAGTTCTCCTGGAGATAATTGATTTATGTGAATAGTTTTAACTAATTGAGGGAATTTTAAAATATTTAATAAGTCTTCACTAGTACTTTCTGTGGTTTCTAAATATACTTCAAAATATATAATTTCAGATTTAGAAAAAAAATCAAGATATGGAAGCATGAAATCGAAATCGAAGCAAGAATTTAAGCATCTAAAAGTTATTTTTTTTAACCATTTCTTAGAACAAAGTAAAATTTGAATTAAATCAAGATTATGACATATTGTTTCTTTCTCATGATTATAGTAATCTCTACCTTTTCGACCAAAACAAATTTCTAAATATTTTAAATTTTCCATATCAGAAAATAAATCTTCGTCTAGTTCATGAAGATTAGTTATAACTAATTTAGTTGTAAATTGTAAAAATCCACTTGCTTTAAGGTGATAAAAGTACCTAAAATCTGAATTTAAACTAATATCTAATGCATCAGCAACACAACTAGCTTGAATTAATCTTTTTAAATCAGAACCAAAATAAGTTAACAATTGTCTTGGAGGATTAATAATTGAAAATTTGGACATTTTAATAACAGAATTTTTCATCAAATCTCCATATGGAGCAAGTAAATAATAATCATTTTCAGAAAGGGTTAATTTCAATGGATATAATTCAGTATTTGATGATTTATGTCTAAGAGTAAGAAGGGAACCATCAATGATCCATATTAAATCTCTGGAAATTGGAGCACAGACTTCTTTAGAAAACACTTCACATTTTTTATCTTTACTTGATTTGCCTTTATTTGTAGAAATTAAAAGAAGAAAACTATAAGTTGTTGGACAATTGGTTAATATTGCACACTGGAAAACTTGAAAGACTATCTCAATTGGAATATTAGAAACAACAGCTTCAAATTTCTTATCATTTTGATTGAGTTTACCTTTAAACATATTTGATTAATTGTATAATAAAATGGGAATGGGAAAGATGTAGTTTGTAGACCTCCTAAAAACAGTTAACTAAAACTGAGAATAATTGGTTGAACTATATAAAAGGGTAATCAATGTTCCATAATACTGAAACTCTTCAACTTTCCTGTATGAAAATGTTTCTAGTTTCTAGTGTAACTGAAACAAAACTCATTCATGAATCGTTATTTGCCCTTTAATCGATAATTTTTGATAAGCTCAAAGCCGCACTCATTGAGAGCCGCTACTTGATAGTTTCAGAGGCTCAGGGGCGCTTTTTTCTATTTCCAATTTTCCAATCAATATTCATACTATTTCAATCATTCGCCTTATATAGCTTATAGCTAGTAACAGTATAACGAATATGTATATTTAAAGATAATCAAGTAGCATAGAAAACGAAAAAGCACAAAAAAAAGACCAAAAAGAACCCCCAAAAGAATAAGCTAGAAAATAGATGTATAAATAAATAGGAAACAAAACTAAAACTTCAAAGAAATAAGTAAATAAATAGACTCAGAGATATGTTAATTGTGAGAAGACGGTATAAAAGATGATGATTCTGTGGAATCCTGTAATGATTCAGAATCATCTAATGATGTAGGCGAAGAATGTTCAGTGAAATCTTCTAAATCAATATCAAATTGATTAATTTGATCATCATCATTATCATCATTTTTCAAACTATCAGTAGAAGATGAATTATCATTATGAATTATAGTTGGATCAGTGTTAGTTTCATCACCAGCTTGATCAGGTTTGAAATAAACAATTGATAAAACAGATAAAACAACAATAATTTCACCAATTAATTGAAAACCTTTTGGTATATGATTAAAGAATAAATAATCTAAAATTGAAACCCAAATTAATTGTGAATAAGTCATTGCAACAGCTCTACTAGTTTTCTTTTCTCTTTGAACACCAGAAGTAACTAAAAATTGCATTATAAACCCAGCTAAACCAATAATTGAAATTAAAATCCATTCTTTTAAATTTTTTGGTAATCTAAAGAAATTATCAATTGTTAATAAACCTAATACTAAACTTAATATTGCACTAATTAATGAATAAAATGAAACTGTTAGTATCGGATGAGAATTAAAACCAATTTTCTTAATTGAACACATTGCAACACCTGAACCAAATGTTGAACCAAATGCAAATAAACAACCAATTAAATGTAATAAACTTGATTTATTACTTTCATCATTTGATTTCTTATCATTACCAAATAAAAATTCAGGTTGAGAAATTAAAACAACACCTAAAAATGCTAATGAACCAAAACTTAATTCAATTTTAGTTATCTTTTGTGATAAGAAAATCCAAGCAAAAATTGATGTAACAGTTGGAGTTAAGAATCTAATTGTAGTTGTAGTACTTAAATTCAAATACATTAAACTTAAATATTGTCCACAGATACCAATATAACCTCCAACACCTCTTGAAAGTAAATATTTTCTATAACCTTTTGGACCAAATGGGAAATCTTTATTTGGAGATATTCTTAAGAAATAATAAATACAGCAAATATATGTAATAACCATTCTAATGAACATGATTTGAAATGGATGCATTGGTGGTATATCATCAGGTTTAGGATCTTTCTCTGGGGCCATTAAAAGTTTACAAAACAATAAAATAAATGAATTGAAAACTTGTGATAGTAAGAAAAATGAAATACCTAAATTGGGTTGAATATAATTGTCATTGAACCTTTGAAATATGTTACCGGAGCTCATTGTACTGATTCAGTCTAATCATTATAAGAAAAAGAATGGATCAATCTGTGGCAAAAATACGTATAGAATAAGTTGATCCAAAAAAAATCAAAAAAATGAAAATTGATACCGGAGCATCGGAATAATTCCGCTCGGCAAACTCGGGTGGCGCAGACATGTGGCGGTGGTGAGGCGCGGCCGGATCCGGGTATCCAGGTAGCAGACCCGGATTCGGCGGATTGTTTCTCAGGCTGCGATCAACAACCAAACAACGAAGATATTTTTAAACCTGATTTTATTTAGTTTTTTATTTCCTAGAAAAAATCTTAAAAGAAAAGATTTTATCATATATTATAAAGAAATAAATGGAGAGCAACATAAGCTCATCTCTTTATTTTGATAAATATATCTTAGAAGAAGCCCTTTTTAAAGGTGCTTATTCAGATATAACTATACGATGTTTTAATAAAGATTATAAATTACATAAATTATTTATTCAAAGAAGTCCATTTTTCATTTCATTATTAAATTGGCCAACGACAAATGGAAAAAATAAACAAATTTCACATAAAGCTTCAAATGGTTCAATATCAACAATTGGTTCATTTGATGATAAAGATGGTTATTTTGAATTATATTTTGATGATGATGCATTTATATCACAAACTTCATTTGAATTATTAATTAAAAGATTATATTTCATACCTGATTTAATCAATGAACAATTAATTCCTTTACAAATGTTAGAAACTGGTAGTTATTTTGGTATTAATGATATTATTAATGATACATTTATTTATTTAAATAATAATTTAAATTTTAATATGAATTTAATTGGTTTATGTTTAAAGTTCTTTATAGATAGGGATTATGGTGAAAAAGGTTTAAAAATTATTGAAAAATGTAAATATTATTTATTAAAATTTGGTTGGGAATTTGGTATTGATTATTGGGATGATGTACCAAGTTTAATTATAATTGATATTGTTGGTAAAGATTATTTCTTTATACCAAATGAATATGATAGAGCTATATTTATAATTAAATTGATTGAAAGAAGAATAGAAATGAATGAAGATAATGAATTAATTATAAAATTAAAAGATGTTTTAAATAATCAAGTTATTTATTGTCATATACCAATGGAAAAATTATTTGAATTAGAAAAATATTCTGATGAAGATGGTAATTCATTTATTACAAAAGATGTTATAATGTCTTCAGCTTGGGAATTATTACATTTACAAAGTCAAATATTAAATACAAAAGATAAAAGAATTGATTTTATTAGTAGATTAGGTTCAAAAGCAAAATCTTATCCTTATTTTGGTGCTGATGTTGATATTAAAAGTTTACCTTCTGATGTTGATGATTATATAATGGGTAAATTAAGAAGATATGTAATTCATTCAACTCAAATCCCACCATTAAGAATCTCCGTTGCATTTGAAGGTATATCAGAATTAGATGAAAATAGAGCATTATTTTCAAAATCAATTTTTTATGCAGGATCATATTGGACATTAATTATTACAAAAAAGAAAACAATTGAAGGTAAATCAAAACAAATTGCAATTAATGTACAAAGAAATATTTATAAAAAAGATGTTTCAGTTGGTTGGCAAAAAAATGAAAATAGAAATTTATTTGAAGATAATATAAATTATTTAAATTCACCAAAAAAGAAAAAACCAACTTCAATTGATCAAATTACTGATATTGAAGATTTTCCAATTTTCCCAATTGATTATGATTCTGAATCAAGATTTAAATTTAGTGATACTAGAGTACCAATTCATGCTTATATGGCAATGCATTCATTTACTGATGATGAAAATTCTGAACTTAGAATTAAGAGTTATTTATCTTTACAACATGTAAATAATTATTATATAACTAGAACTTGGACTGCTTTTGATGATGATGGATATTTGAAGGTTGATTATAAACCTTTTAAAGTTTGTTTGGTGTTAGGTATTGTTTAATTACATTTATTTTTATTATTTTTTTGGTTATTTTTCTTATTACTTTTAGGTTT
The DNA here is from genome assembly GCA_030572235.1 of Ambrosiozyma kamigamensis. NCBI lineage: Eukaryota > Fungi > Ascomycota > Pichiomycetes > Pichiales > Pichiaceae > Ambrosiozyma > Ambrosiozyma kamigamensis. The sequence goes on along the minus strand of JAJLZM010000260.1, from coordinate 54,387 downwards.
TTTCAGCTTTTTAGGCTTGTGTTATTATTATAAATTAGATTTTTTTTTTAAAACTTTAATACTCTTTAATATTTTTTATTACTATATACCATTTATATCCATATATTTATTTATTTAATTTAATTTAATAATATCTAATATATTGAATATTATTATTATTAGGAGCATTATGATAGTTAGGATAATTAGGAACATTAGGAACATTAGGAACATTAGGAGCATTAGGAACGTTAGTTGCATCATTATTCACAAAGGAACACCATATCCAATTTATCAGCATGACAAAATAAGTAATTAAAGTCCACATATAAACTTCATATTTGAGTTTAGCAGGTCTATCTGGATCATATTCATCCTCACTTTGCTCTTCTATAACAGTTTCACAACTTGACAATAAATAACCCAAACAAAGCATAAAGAATCCAACTCCTGTAGATATAGCCAAACGAAACATTGAATCAGGTGGAGTAAAAAATTCAATCCAAAACCCAATCTGATGAACAACGGCAGAAAGCATAAAAAACATGAAAATATAAAAGAATGGTCTTGTTCCTGATAAAGGTCTATCAAGATTAAATTTAGATAATGTCTTAAGTAAAGATACATATCTTTCATTTCGCATCAATATATTTATACCAGATTCATCCATATCGTAACCATATCCTATTATACCAAAGAAAAATCCTGTAGTTGTTGCTGTTGAACTTAAATCAAATTTGAAAATATCAATAAATCCAGGAAGAATAATTGCTCTTAAAAATGCAATACAGGCAAACATAACAAGATTAAATATATAGAATCGAACTTTACTATTTCTATAAGTTGATTTTGATTTAGTAGTAGTATCATTTGATTCTTTTGATTCTTCAGTCTCTTTTGATTCTTTTGGTTCATTTGTTACAGTTGTTGTGTATGTATCTGTATCAGAATCTATATCAAGGATATTAATTTTAGGTTTCTTAGATGAACTAGTTTCTTCATCAGATGTTTCAGATTTCTTTTCAGATTTCTTTTTAGATTTCTTTTTAAATACTTTAAATTTCTCTGGTTTTTCCTCTGATTTCTTTGATTTTTCTTTTGCATGATTCATATATTGTTCACAAACAGCTATTAAATGATCATAACCAAATAATTTAGCAGTAATAAATAAATTTAAAGCATTAGCTTTTTCTAATTTTCTATCAGGTATACCATATAATCTTAAAACCATCATTTCAAAACATTCTCTTGTAATTAAATCTTTATAAGCATGAAAATCATCATCAAGATTAATAGAACTATTATTATGAGCACAAATTTGATCAATATAATCAGCACTTGGGATCAATTGAACTATACCATATGGATTATCATAAACAGCAACAAAATGTACATGTTTTTTATATTTTCTTGAATATCTTTGTTTATGATCTAAAGTTTGTATATATTGAGTCAAGGCATCATCTGAAAAGATTGAATAACCTAAATCTTGAAATTTATTTTCAAAATATCTAGTTCTTGATAATTGAACCTTATGTAAATGATAAGTTCTACCAAAACCATAGATTTGAACATCTGAATATTTGCCACCTTGAAATGCATCTGAATTAATAAACCTCTCGTAATTTTCACTTATGATTTTTTGCATTTCGAATTGAGATATAGTTAAAAGAGTAAAAGAATAAGAGCATCATTGCAAGTCATATCAAACCATCCAGGAATTGCTGTCATTATATACAAATAGCAGTAATCGTTGAAACAATGATCGAAACATATATTGAAGCAAACTTCGTTGTTAGCAGGACACCAAAATTAATTCGCTGCCCCTTTGCTGTTTCAAGTTTCGTCAACTGGGAGATAAAACTGAGAAAGACATATATAACACACACTACACACTTATACAACATTTGTACTGTTCTACAAGTGTTTAAGTTGAATTAACAATTTAATTTAATTTACCATTTCAACTTTTTCAAATCGTATTCGAAACTTTTGTCGAATCTCGTTATAATCAATGTAATACAGAAGAAAATATCCTTATCACTAGGACAAAAGTAATTATTTTGCTCTATCATTTCATTCATTATTTTCAAAGACATTGAATCCCAATAATCACATTTCATGAACTTCCATCCATAAAGATTTAAAAACTTTAAACACAACTGATTCAATTCCTTTGCAATACTTGTTGGGAACTTCAAATCTTCAACCATGTATGTTATCTTACCAATTGGTTCCCAATACATCTCGTATTCATCATCTTCTAATGTATTTGATAATTTTTTGAGTCTTTGCAATATAATTTTCAACAGTCTTAAGAAACATTTTCCTTTGCTAGTCATATTGGACTCATAGTTGTCTTTCTCAATAATTTTTAAAATTGTTTGACTAGATACATATTTGCAATAGTTACTGAAATATCTATATCCATAATTATTTAAATATTTTAAACAACTATCAAACACTTTATCTTTTAAATCATTTGGAATTGGTCTATCTTCAATAAATTGTAGTAATTTAACACTAAGTTGTATATTCATTCTATCTAATATAAATTTAATTTCTTCTTCAAATAATTCTAATAAACCTAAGTAATCTATAGTAGCTATAATTGATACAGTTCCACTATTAATTTTGATATTTTTATCCATTATCTTTTTCTTTGAATGTACATAAAGCCAATCTAAAACATATTCAAAAGATTTTTGATCAATATAAATATCATCAAATTCTAATATATATTTATTTTTTGAATCATCATCTGAATTATCATCTGAATTATCATCAGTTAAGTCTGAATTATTGCTATTATTTGAAGGCCATCTGAATAATGCTGAGAAAAATGGACTTTGGGATAAAATTGATTTATTAAGATGATATTCTTTATTCAAAGCAACCAATGTAACGTCTGAAGGTCCATCGGGTGATATATATGATTTCATGTTTCCTTTATGTTTAACTATTAAAATTATCATTCATGAAGTACTTGAGTTAACAAATCAAATATAAGAGGAATCTATAGTAGAGCAGAGTATTCGGATAGTATAGCCACGACAGTGTATTTGTTGCACCATTCTCGGACAATTTGGCTAACCTAGATAAAATCAAAACCTTCCTAAATAGACAGTAAAAAAAGAATATACAAGTCTATCATCAAATCATGGTAATTAAGTTCAGTTGAAAGTCACTGTAATGTATAAAATAATAGATATCGTTATATTTGGGTGTTGAACCTGTTGATCTATTTTATGAATTTTTATCTATTTTCATTCTCTTTCTTCTTTGATATAACGCTTCATTTAATATCTGGAGATTGAGAATCTGTTTCAATATAAGATCCAATTTTTCTTTCTTTTCTATAGGACAAAAGTAATTGTCTTCCCTTATCATTTGATTAATTACTGTCAATGGCAGAGATTGCCATATATCCCAATCATTATGATCTGTAAATTTCCATCCATACTTATTCAAATAGTTTAGACACATCTCATTCAATTCACTTGTAATGTCGCTGGGGAAATTGCTGCAGCATGTTGCTTCACAAATTGCCTTCCAGTATGCCTTGCATGCATATTCGTCTGATGTAAATGAAGGTCTTTGAATTACAATTTTCAACAATTTTAAAATACATTTTCCTTTCCTAGTAATATCAAAATCATAATAAGCATCTTTTTCAATAATATCACAAATTGTTTGAGTGGACATAGTTTCGCAATTTTCAGTGATATACGTATATCCATACTTATATCCAAATTTATCTAAATATTTTAAACAACTATCACTTAACATATCTTTTAAATTTTTAGGAATTGATCTTTCTTCAATAAATTTTAGTAACTGACCAACAAGCTTAATATCTAATTTATCAGTTCTACTTGATATAAATTTAACTTCTTCTTCAATTAATTTTATTAAACCTAAATAATTTGCAGTAGCTATAATTGATACAATGTTGATGTTCGTAACCATTATTTCTTTAGTTGAGTGAGTATAAAGCCAATTTAAAATAGATTCAAAAGATTCTTGGTCAATATAAGTATCATCAAATTCTAACTGATATGTATTTCTAGTGGCTAAATCATCATTATCAATGAATTCTGAATCGTTATTATTGTTATTTGAAGGCCATTTGAATAATGCTGTAAAAAATGGACTTTGAGATAAAATTAACTTATGAAGATGATATTCTTTATTGAAAGCAGTCAGTGTGACATCTGAAAATAATCCACTTTGAAGTCCTTGAGTGGAGAGAAATGATGCTATTGAATCCATGTTGTCTGTGGGTTTGGTCGATATATGAATAGAATAACATTGTCATCTAAGTCATCTTTTAGGTGTATCCGGATTATGCAGCCACGACAGACTATTTGTTGTGCCCCTTTTGTCGGACTATTTGCTTTAACTACTAGAAACAACCAATTTCAACTACCACAACGTACTTCAAATCCCAATCAATTGTCATTCTAGCAATAAATGGTACAATGTCAGTCTACCTAAGACATCATTACTCAATCACATACACACTCTCTCTCTCTGTGTGTGTCTTTCTCTCCTCTTCACTCTCTTCAGGTGGCTTCCCTAAGAAAAATCCGTTTTGGTTTTAGTTCCATTTCAACATTTGACCTGTAAGAAATCCTCCCACAAGATCAAATCAAATACAACAACCCTTTCAATTAGTGCTCTTGTTCATGCCATCATCAAAGAGCCTCTAACACCAATTGATTAGAAGAAGTTCAATTAAAGCTCTTGATAAAAACAAATCAATAAAAGCAAGTGATCCGCCTTGATTAAAACTACGTTCAATCACATACAGATAACCATAAACAATGTCAATGGATGATACATCAACAGATATGTATTATATACCTTCTGATAACGTTGAACAATATATATTAGAAGAAGGATTATATAAAGGAGTACATGCAGATGTTACAATTAAAGCATTTGAAAAAGAGTATAGATTACATAAATTATTTTTAAAAAGAGCAACTGTTTTAAATTCTTTAATAACATGGAATAAATCTCAATCAACTTCAGATGATAATGAAAGTTTTCTTAGTTTAAGAACTTCAAGAGATAAAGATAAAAAAAATGTTTATAGAATTCAATCTGATGATCCATATGTTACAAGAGAATCTTTTGAAATTTGTTTAAAAAGATTATATTTTAATATAGATTTGGATAGAGAACATAAAATCCCTTTTCAAATGATTACAGTTGGAAAATATTTAGGTGTGAATGATTTAATTGAAGATACATGTAATTTTTTAATTAGAATAATGAGTATGAAAGTTGTTACTGCATCTGCAAATTATTTTACTATAAGAAACTATGGTGATATTGGTTTTAGAATGACTGAAGTTTGTAAATTTTATTTAATTAAAAATGGTTGGGAAAATGGTCCCGAAAGTTGGGATGATATACCAATTCAATTCATTATACAAACTGTTGGACAAAATTATTTCTTTGTTCCAAATGAATATGATAGAGCTGTATTTATAATTAAATTAATTGAAAGAAGAATAGAAAGAAGAGAAGATCCTAAAGTAATTAAATTATTAAAAGATGTTCTAAATAATGAAGTTTTTTATTATCATATACCAATTGAAAAATTACGTCAATTAGAAAAATTTAGAGATATTAATGGTGCAAATTATATATCAAAAGATTCGATTGCATTTTCTGTTTGGGAAATAACTAGATTATTAGATAAATTATCATCATCTAAAACTCCTAAAATTAATTATGTTAGTGAATTACATACAAAAATGACTAGAGAATTTGGTTATTTTCATAAATGCTTTGGATTTAATGCAATACCAAGTGAAGTTGAAAGTTCTATAACTAGTATGCAATCAAATGGTGAAGTTTATAAAACTCAAATTCCACCATTAAGAATTTCTGTTGCATTTCCAAATTTATCAAATTTAGATGATTCAATTTTATCAAGTAAACCATTTTTTTATTTAGGTTCATATTGGGCTTTATCATTAGCTAGAAGAAAACTTGAAGGTAGTAATAAAACTCATGTTAAATTAATGTTAGGTAGAACAATTCAAAAAAGAGATTTATTTAAAGAATGGAGAGTTGATGGTATTGTTTCTGATAGACCAAAATTTATAGATATTGATGAAGGTAATATAAATCATTTATTTAAACCAAAAGATTATCCAAATATACCAAATAGAATTGAAGTTGAAGTTAAAAATCCAAGTGAATATAGTTTTGATTATTCAACTACTAGTGATCAACATGTATTAGAATTTCAAGATAAAAGACATGAAGTTTATTCTTATGCTACTTTTTATTCACCATTTAATAATGAAAAAGCTGAAATTCAAATTAAAAATTATACAACTAGAACTTTTAGAGATTATACTTATAAATGGGTTACATGGGATATTTTTGATGAAGATGGAACTGTTAGACCAGGTTTAGATACTTTTAAAGTTAGTATGATTTTGGGATTAGTTTGAATGAATGATGATTGCATGAATTTTTGTTTTTTTGTATTTAATTTAATTTGGTTATTGAATTCGTTTACATTTATTTCTATCTTATTTTTTTTTATCTTTTTGTTTTAATTTGCATATGTATTATTTATTAGAAATTCAAAAAAGTAATTTTATTTCTTAAAATCATAAATTAGTATTGTTTTTTAAAAACATAAAGTAATTAAAAACAAAAATGAAGGATGCGAGGTTCGAACTCGCGCGGACATGCGTCCAGTAGATCTTAAGTCTACCGCCTTAGACCACTCGGCCAACCCTCCAATTTTTGAATTTTTTGAAAAACTGGCCTTTGTCTCACGTGACTTCTGCTTACGTCACGCTTACGTAAGCCGCTTTTTGAAACTCATTTTTTTCGATCAATTCTTTAAATTTCAAATTTTTCAATATATCAATGGGTTTTCAGGTCTCCTAGTTTACCTATTCAGTATTTTAAAGTTGATTTTAAGATAATGTGGATGTACAAAAATACGATTATTGTTAAATTTCCTGATTTTCGATTCTTCAATTTTTTATTTTTTTGCGTAATATGGACGTACTTTATCAATAATTCAAATTTATTTCAACTTCTTTCAACTTTCTAACTTGTTCAATTCAACAAATATACCAATCAACTACACTATATTCGGTTATTCCTCGGGTTATTAATTCACTGAAAGTGTATGAAATAGTGAAATTTAACTGACGGACATAATATGCAAATAATTTTGCTAACTAACCGCTGTTGAATCCGCTGGTAACAATAGAAATAACATACTAAAAAAAGTTAAATATTTGATATCAAAAGTTTTCAATTCAATTTCAATTCTATATGAATTAGTTGCTTATATAAAGTAATCAATTTTACAACTAAGAATTTAAATTCAATTAAAAATCATTGAATTATTATAAATTTTTAAATTTTTTTTTGAAATTTAATTAATTCAATTATAATTTATCAATTTAAGTTATCTTAATTATGTTTTAAAAAAGTAATTATTATTTAATTATCATTTTTTTGATTTTTACTAACGTTTCCTTTTTTCATGCAATATATCTGCAAGAGTCTACGTTCTTTTTGCAGAATCCTGCTTCAAATGAATCAAATCAAATGCTTTAAACTCCAATCCTCTGTTTAAACCCCGAATTCACGGTACTATAAACTGAACTATTATCGATCGATATCGATGATCCAGTAACTCAAAAATCTAAATAAATATATTAAATTAATCATTATAATTCAAAAAAGTAAAGATCCATATTATAGAAAATAGTATAACACCCAAAGATAAATAAACCAAAATAAAAATGTATGAAAATGTATAAATAACTCAAAAAAGGTTCCCAAAGAAAACACATATGCAAAAATAAATAAATAAAACACCATAAACAAAGACAAAACAAATATGTATATATAAAAAAACTCCAAAATATATTAAGAAATGCAACCAAAATAACAAAATAAATGCAAAATGAATGAATGTTTAACTAAAAATTGTAATACATTAATTGTACTGTATGTAGCAAAAGAATAATAAAAGATGTTTCAAATAATTCACCAACAAAAGCTAATGCATTCAATGGAAGAATCACTAAATTTACCTTTAATCTTTCTTAATGGAGAATTGAAAGAAGCATCATATTCTTTACCATAATTATAACGACCAAAATAACCTGAATGGGAAGCAGAGCTAGTTCTAAATTGAATTGAATTCAATTTAACACCATGAGTTAATTTGACACCAATAATTGAATCACCCTTAGGTATTTGAAAAGAACTTAAAGCACCTTTATTACAATTACCAAAAGATTCAGTTTCACCATCAACAAAATGAAATTTAAAACCATGAATATGTTTCGAATAAAAGACATCAATAGTAGTTAATAATTTATCTAATCTTTTTGTAGTTTCAATTGTATTAGATGAATCAACTTTCATACCTTCTTTACCACCAAAGAATTGAGTTTCTCTAATTGATTTTTGAACCCATTGAACTTTATCTAAATCTAAACCAGTTCTGATACCATTTGAAAACCCCCATTTTTCAAAACCAAAATCAGGAGAACCTAATTCAGCTAAACCAGAAGTGAAAACTTTAATTCTATATTTAACACTTGAAGAGTTTGAACGACAATACCATTTAACAGTTTGATTATAAATTTCACCATCAAATCTAAAACGTTCAACATCATTTGATTCAGTTAATAATCTATCTTGAATAACTAAAACATAAAATGGAGTTTCATTAATATAATTACCTAAACTAGCTAACATTGTTTGAACAAAAGAAGATTTAGTTAAACTTTGATCTCTTGCATAAAGAATAACAGATTCAACAATATTATTAACTTTAGAAACAACAGATTTATATTTAGAAGAAAATGGAATAATATCATCTTTATAATTGTTCTTTTTATGTAAATAAGAAATCTTTTCAACATCAGGATATTGTTGTTGTTCTTGCTGCTGCTTTTGGTTTAGTTTTTGTTGTTGTTTTTTAACTTGATTTTGTTGATCTTCAATATGAGCAGGAAAGGCACCAGGAACAGAATAAATACAATGAGCAGGTTTCTTCTTATATTCTTCTAAATTAGTATGGTATTTATAATAAAGGATATTAGCACTTAAACTATGATCTCTTGGGATTTCAAAAGGTTCATTAAAACAATCAGAAGTTGGAAATTCAGTTCTTGAACGTGGTACTTTATTAACTTCAATTTGTGCACCATTATTAAATTTTAAGAATTCAGTAACTTTAGCATCTTTTTTAGGAGGTGGGTTAAGTGGTTCAACAATATTAACTCTTACTTTCTTAGATTTATGAGTTTGAGGAGGACAAGGTGAAGATTGAGGAGGAGTTGGTGGCAACCAAGTTGAATCTAAAGTATCAGACAAACGGTTAGTTCTATCAGCCAAGCCTTGAAGAGCAGATGTTAACCAGTGACTCATGATGAATTGATTGAACAAGTGTAATTGAGCTGAGTTTGATCCTAGTTGATGGGAAAACTAGGAAAAAGAGGAAAAAGAGGAAAAAGAGTGATTTGAAGCTGTTTAAAAACAAGAACAAAAGAGCGTCCGAATCGGGAAAGTGTGCGGTGCTTGCTCGGCCCTGCTCTCGGCTGTAAAGATTGCTGGTGATGAAACTGAATCAGACATAGAAATTGGAATAAAGGGATAAAGGAAAGAAGGTATAGTAGTGGTATGCAGTGAAACGTCATTATTAAGTGGCATTAATGATTGGTATATACTTGAAATGAATGGAAGAAGAAAACGTCATTCCAAGAGCAACCAAAGCATAAAAGAATCATTCGAATCACAAAACCTGCAACGATAAGTAAGAATAATTACTTCATTTTCCTAAATTATTTCAATTTACTATACTAAAATCTCATAAACCTTTACAATTGAGTCATTATATACTTCAAAGTAAGGTGCTACGGCAAGTGAATATAGTTGTGTTAATAGAATTTAGCAAATTAATTGATTAGGAGCTACGTATTTCAAGCAAAACTACTTTTTACTTTACCTAATTAATTATTAGAGAGATCACAGTGATCATACAATGAAACTATCAATTATAACTGTATTGAATCACTCAGTTGTAACAAATAAAATACCACCAGTTAAATATCCGCTCAACCTGTAAGCCAAAAAAACCTATTGACATCGCAGTTTCGTCGCTGTTTTTGTTCCCCATACAAAACACGCTTTTTGTATGGGAATCGGAAATTAGAATTTGGGCCGTGTTTTATACTGCCCAATTGGGATTAATTCAACGACAACTATTTCTATCTTTTCCTGCTTTATACCTACAACAACATCACACAAATCCACCAGGAAACATGAATCCTTGGAATACAAGATCTTATAATTCACCTACTAATGTGAATTTCCAAAATTCAGAGTTTGTTTCTTCACTTTCTGAATTAAAACACCTTAAACAAAAAAGAAAACCTAAACAATTATTAAGTGATAAATCAATAAATAATTTAAAACTTGGTTCTTCAATAATTAAGAAAAATAAAAATCCATTATTAAATAGAGTCAATAATTCAAGTATTAATAACACTCCTTCAATATCAACTCCAATAACAAGACATGTTAATGATTTTAAGATAACTAAACAACAACGCGTTATAAATCCTACAACTTCTTCAAAACTAAATCTTTTAAGACAAAATTCATTTCCAAATAAAAGAGTTCCTTTGAAACCATTAGCAATTAACTATACTCCTCCTAAGAAAAGATCATCAGGTTTACGTTATTCAATTTCAGCAAATGAAGATTCAATTAATTCATCTAATAATAAAATCAATAATAATAATAATTCGATTGAAAATTCAGAAAATTCTAAAAGTCCTTTGAAATTAGATATTCATAGTTCTAGTACTATTGAATCTGATACAGACTTTTCATTATTATCTTCTCAACCTGGATCTGAATTAACTATCTCTAGTGTTACTAGAGAAGATTCATCATTTATTGAATCTAGCATTCAACCAAAAGTTTCAATTACTCCATTATCATCTCCTGATTTAGTACCAACATACTCTAAAGAAATAACAATTCCAGCATCACCTACAATTCCTTCATTTTTTGTTACAATTCCATATACTTCGCCTGTTAAAGAATCAACATCTTCTACGACTTCTATTAATACATCTCATTCAAATGTTAAAGATTCACCTAAAAAAATAGTCGAGGCTCCTATTATATATGAAGATAACAGCCCAGTTATAATATATGTTCCATCTTCAGATCCCCCAGAAGAAACTCAACAAGAATCTACATCAGCTGAAGAAGTTAATAATTCATCTCCTTTAAAAGAACCTTATTCAAGTCCAATATCACCTTCACCATCTATAGAAGAGACCCAGACATATCAACCAGAAAAAGCTGTAAATGACGTCGAAAATATTATACCTTTAACATCTGAAAATTTAATAAAATTGGGACTATCTTTAGGAAATCCAGTATATTCAAATGATGAATGTAATCTAAAAGCAACAGTTGCAACAAGTTCATCTATTAAATCAATTTCAAAACCAGAACCAAGAAGAACATCCAATAGATCAATTTCAGGTAAAAATTTAAGAAGAAGTGGAAGAATTAAAGAAATGAACAATGATCTAACAATTCTAGGTAAGAGAACCAAATCTATAAAGAAAAAAACCAATAAAGTTACTTTACAAAAACCAGAACAAAAACAAAAAGAGATTAATGATAAATCAATTATTAAAAATAGTAAAAGTATCAGATTAACATTTGAAAAAACAAATGAAATACCAACAATTGTCTTTTTAACTTTCCATTCATATGATTTAACTATAACTGATCTTAAAAATATTGATAAAGCAGCTAAATCGATCACTTTTCCAAATCCAACAATGATATCAGAAAATATTTTATTAAAATTAGATAAAACTGGATTAAAAAATTTAAATTTATTAAATTATTTTATTAATTTACATTTTCCACAAGTTGTTAAAGAATTATTAGAAATTAATCATAATAATTTACCAATTGAAAATAATGAATTTAAAAATCTTAATAAAGATCCAATTTTTAATGCTTTATCTATTTTTTCTGGAATTAATGAAAATTTAAATATTTGTCTACAATCATATATTTGTCTTGTTGATCCTTCAATGAATAATGTTCATAGAACAAATTTTTATGCTGAGAGATTTAACGAGTACATTAATGTTTGGTTAAATGACATTTCTAAGTTCTGTAAAGACTATAGAACTTGCATAGATGATTACAGTTGAAAAAAAACGTCTTTTATTTTGCATTATATACTGTATACATCTCTTTTACATTTAAAATCGCATGCATTGAATTCATTTAATGATTCATTGATCTATTATAAGTAAAAAAGTAAACTTATGAAGCATTAAGAAGTGGCTTGATTTTTTCATAATCACCTTTATTAATCAATCCAATACTAGGTTCATAAACATAATCACCATTTAAAACACCATTAACATAATTTGAAAAGAATTCTTTAAAACTATTAGCAATCAATTTACGTTCAGGATCTTCATGTAATATTAAAATAATTTGACCTAATATACCATCATCAGTTGGATCAAAATCAATACAGAAACTATCACTATCTAAATCAGTAATTGGAATCCATTTTAAATTAAACCAATTATTTTTAATTGTTTTATCAGGTGTACTTTCCATATCATCAAAATCATCAATTATATCAACCCAAGTTTCCCAAGATGATAATACTTCATCAGTTGATAAAAATAAATGAATATCAATTAATTGTATATCATCATTAACTCCATTATGAATTTTTAAACTTTCTTTATAATCTTTAGGTAATTTTATATTTAATTTTGTTTCTAATTCTAATATTTCATCATCTGTTGCACCTGGATTTAAACCTTCATATGCTTCGATCCAATTTTCTTTTAACCAATTTTCAAATAGTTTCCAACTTTCTGTAACTGTAAGTATTGATGAAGTTGGTTGTTGTTTTGTTTGATCTAATGAAGATGGCTTTGATTCATCTAATTTGATTTCTTTTAATTGATCGTTGATTTCAGTGACGTCTGACATTTCTTTGATGAATTGGGTACTGACAGTGCTGTATTAGTTTAATATGGGATTTAAACAGACCAAACTGTAAGAAGAGCTCTGTACGTGTTGTTGTTGTTTGATTTATACGATTTTTAGAGGCGTATCGGTTTATTCGTTTATTCAGTAAACAGTTAACTAGCAAACAGTTAACAATAATAACAAACTAACAATTCATATTTCTTTAACTTTTCTTTCAACGACATCAATTTTATCTTGAGCAGATTGTAATTTATCAATTCTAGTACCAATTCTAATATCTGAATGAACTCTTAAAATACCTAATTTATCATGACATAATAAATGTAATTCACCAATTAATTCCATAACATCATCCCATTGACCATCTAATGTTGTTCCAGCACTATGTAAAGTACTTTTGACTTTAGTATTTTCTCTTATATGTTTAGTTATCTTTGCAATATATTCTGATCCTGATGATGAATCTGTTCCAATCTATATAAAAGTACTGCTACTTTTGTTAGTATTCTTCTTTTTCAAGACAATCATTAAAATTGACATACTGGAATTATACAAACATCAGCTAAACAGTTCAGTTTAATTGTCATTTTATTAGTTAATTGTTAACTGTTTGGTAGGTTGGATAACGTTGTAATTAGGAAAAGAAGAAGTAGGCAGCAGTATTTTCGACCGTCACGTATGACTTGAGCATTCTAAGCGCAGCACGAGCTCAGCGATAAATTGTTTTTTGTATGGGAATCAGAAGTACAACTGCAAACACAAACGCCTAAATTATAGCTCAACTAAAAAAGTATTATTGTAATGACTCAAAACGTAGATAATAAGTACTTCAATAAGTAATTGTATCAACATGAAGACTCAAGAAAAAATTGTACAGACTGTTGGTGATGAAAATAAGAGGAACTCCATACATTACTCCAATTGCGCTTTCTTCCAGAACTTGCCACATACGCCACGCACAGACATGACTCTAAGTTCTACTAAGTTCTACTAAGTTCCCAAACCAAAACCCATTTAATAGAGGATATGAAGATTTCCATCTGTAAGTCTGTGCACACACATCTCACAATCAATTTGATTATATCATTCTTATTGCTGAAAAAGAGGAAAATAGGTATACATATTGGTTTAATAATCAAAAATCTGTGTAATCAGTAAGAGCAAAAATTTGCTTTAGTGTTGTATTATTGATTCCCATATTTAACAGCAATTCTACTAATAATGGAAATCACCCTCGTAAGACTATTTTTGTCCATTTTTTGGAAAAAATGCGCATGCTTGTGGCAAGTACACACCCGCGCCACAAAATATCAAAATTGGTCCAAAATTGGACCTTTTTTTAACTTTCAGCGACACTATAATTGGAAGATTTGTATGGGAATCGGTATTCCCACTATGATAAGAATTTTACGTTTTCCCAACTGTACAGTCTTTCTATATACGAAGAAGCAGATATAACAATTTTATCAATCCTATCAGCTTTATGTTTATTAATCAGATGGTCATTAATAGTTGTATTTGCTCACTAATGATGAAAAATAGTCAAACTCCTAACAAAGCCATAATTTCTGTCGCTCCAGTGTTTGGTTTGGTCCCTTCGATTTTTCCATACAAAAGAAAACAGAAAGAAACTCAGGTGGTTTTCTGGGTTTCCCTAGAAGTGTGTATAACAAACCAATCCACTTTCTTTCTATGATTTACATGGCAATTATCTATAAAGGTCATATTCTTCAGAAAAATGGCAAAACAAAGAAGTGTTAAAAGACAAAAGATTGAAAGGCAAACAGCATTATCAGCATATCAACAATCACAAAAAGATGAAATGAACAAGTATAAATCACTTCTTCAAAGTTTACCATTAGAATTAGTTATAAAAATATATGAATATTGGATTATAGGACCATTGAAGAAATGTAAGGATTCTGAAAGTTGGTTTAAGTTTTTTGAATCAGATACTATTATTCAAAATATTATTTCAAGTTATTTCAATGGAAGTAACATTAAATTATTATATAACGGTGTGCATATCAAGAAGAATGATAATGATAGACCATTAGTGATTGAAAAATCCTCTTTTAAAGTTCTTTTTAAATTTATAAAGACATTCAATGTTGTTTTTGGTTCAGTGAATACAGTTTCGTATAAATTTGAGTATACTTTAAATGAATTCATTAGAAATACAAACAATTATAATGAAATACAACCAACTGCTGTCCATGTTTCTAAAGATTCATATTCAAAAGTAAAGAAATTAATGATAGATCAAAAAGTATCAGATGATCAATTTAAATTACTTTTAAAAGATAAAACATTAATCAATTTAAAAAGTTTAACTATTGTTTTTGAAAGTTCTTATTTGCATTATGCGTATGAATTGAATTACAATCATGATTTAATAAAACTAATATCTAAAGTCGATGGTCTTGAAAAATTACATATTATAATAAAATCATTAGAACAACCATTATCAATAAATGAAATAAGTTTATTAACTTCAATTAAACAAAACAGAAGACTTAATTTCAAATTATCCCTTAGCAGTAGAGGGATGGCAAATATAGAATCTTTTTTCAAGTTAGATAGTTCATTTAAATCCTGTAATTTGATAAATGCACTAGCAATTGATGAAACAGATGATAGATCTTTTAATATTGACTCCATTAAAAATTATGAATTTCTTGAATATCTATCAATAAAGTATTATACTCAATCATGCACTGCTTTCCATAACAATGATATATTGATTTCGAATTCAATAAAGACTTTAAAACTTTATTCATTTTATAAAAATAAATCTATAAATTTCATTTTGAAAAGTTTAACAAAATTAAAAGAATTAGAGTTACATGGATTTTCTTATATAAAGAAATTTTTTGATAATATACCTGATTCAGTTGAAATTTTTAAAATTGAAGGAAACTTTTTTCATAAGTTGAAACTTCCAATTAAATTAAAGGTATTAGAAATGAAGAAATTAAGAAGGGATATTGAATTTATTAATTTAACTGAATTAAAAGACTTGCAGATTGCTAATATTTCAGGATTGGATTTAAATCATTCTATTAAGTTTATCAATTCAATGCCATCTGAATCTAAATTAAAAAGTTTGGATATTAAAGCTAATAATATAGAAAATTTTATTAAAATAAATTTAGATTTGAATCATTTAAAATATTTACAAACACTTGATATATCTACAAATTTTAATAAATGGGTGCCAAATGGTTTGGATGTTCACTTTAATTCTATACCAAATTCATTAGACTCATTTAAATTAAACTTCAAGGGTGAACGTCATTCTATTAGAATTGTTCCATGCAGACAAATATTTCAAGACAATTATTCTGAAGGTTATTCAATGGGTTTAATGAAGATATTGGTTGATGATCAAGTAATGTATGATGATATAAATTTAAGAAGTTTTAATTTTAATCAGATTAAATCTTTAACATTAAATTCAGCTACTCATACAAAATATAATAGGCTAAAAATGAAAATAAATGATCAACTTCCAGATAATTTTAAACAATTCAAATGCTATTCTAATCAACCAGTTTTTGAAGCTAAAGAATATACTGAGAGCTTGAAACGTTGTGGAATTGAAGAGAAATGGTTTGAAGAGATTAAGAATAAGGATACATAATGATATTTTTAATTTTTTGTAAAGAATATAGAATTTGTTTATATTTGCAAAGTGGTTGTTTGTATTTTGTTTAGTAAACTTTATTTAGTTCAACATATATTGTTAGTATTCTTAATTCTTCTCTTTCAAGACAATCAATAGTTAACACAGACATCATAAACAATTTAGTTTAATAATATTTCAATTAATGAACCTGATAACGTTGCAATTTATAGGAAAAGCAGTATTTTCGACGGGCACTTATGACTTTAGCAGTTTGGGTGTAAAACGCGCTCAGCGATAAATTGTTTTTGTATGGGAATCAGAAGTACCACTGCAAACTGACATTCTTGAATTACAGGTCAAGTGATAGAGTAACAGTAAAGTGATTTTGTGGGGAAATGTATTACACCTCAAAGATCATTTATACCAACCCAACTGGCAAATAAAAAAATGGTAGGGGCTGTTGGTGATGAAAATAAGAGAAACTCCATACATTGCGTATTGTGCTAACAGCAGCTGAAACTGAAAAAATTATCGCTAATTACAAAAACCAGTAAAAGACCCTTATAGGCCCTTATTAAATACGAAACACCATTACATCATGGCATCATCAAACTATCTCTTCGTATTTGAGATATTTCTACAATGGGAAACTTAACTACAATTGACAAGAATCAATTATACTCGTTGAATACTACAAGAAGAAATATATCCGTTCATATAAGTATAGCTCGTGATCACTTGTTTTGATATATAAATGTCTTCAATATTATATCAACTTCAACAATATGAAACTATGACTTAGGATTCTTTAATTATTATTATACTACAAAAATGTCATTTTTAAGAGTCCAAGGTACTAAAATTGTTGATAGAGATGGTAAACAAGTCATTTTAAAAGGTTCATGTTTAGGTGGTTATTTAAATACTGAAAATTTTATGAATGGTTGGTTATTCAGGTTCAGAAAATTTACAAAAAAAAGTTTTAGAATCAAAAATTGGTAAAGAAAAATCAGATTATTATTGGAATAAATTTTATGAAAATTATTGGAATGAAAATGATGCTAAATTTTATTCTGAATCTTTACATTTTAATTCATTAAGAATTGCTTTAAATTATAGACATTTCTTAAATGATGAATGTGATTTATTTCAAATTAAAGATGAAGGTTTAAAAAAATTAGATCGTGTTGTTGATTCTTGTTCAAAATATGGGGTTTATACTATTTTAGATTTACATGCTACTCCAGGTGGTCATAATCAAGATTGGCATTCTGATAATGAATCTGATAGATCAATGTTTTGGGATTTTAAAGTTTTCCAAGATGCAATTGTTAATTTATGGGTTAAATTAGCTGAACATTATAAAGATAATGTCTGGGTTGTTGGTTATAATTTATTAAATGAACCTTCTGTTTCAAAACATTGGAAAGTTATTGAATTTTATAAAAGAGTTGAAACTGAAGTTAGAAAAGTTGATCCAAATCATATTTTTTTCTTAGATGGTAATACTTATGCAATGGATTTTAGGCAATTTCCTGATAATGCTTCTAAAGTTTTCCCAAATTCTGTTTTTTCAATTCATGATTATTCAATGTTTGGTTTCCCAGGTTATGGATTATATACTGGTTCTGATGAACAAAAAGAAAAATTATTACATCAATATGAAAGAAAATTAGAATATATGAAAAAAAATCAAGTTCCTGTTTGGAATGGTGAATTTGGTCCTGTTTATGCTAACGCTGGTGACGAAAATGCTAAAGCAATTAATGATTCTAGATTTCAACTTTTAAAAGATCAATTAAAAATTTATCAAACTGGTGATCCATCTGGTGATGGAGCTGCAATTAGTTGGTCAACTTGGTCCTATAAAGATTTAGGTATGCAAGGTATTACATATATTAGTCCAGATTCTAAATTTTATAAAGTTTTTGGTGATTGGTTTGCTAAAAAGAAGAAGATTGGTTTAGATAGATGGGGATGTCAAATGGATCCTGAACTTAAAGCTAAAGTTTATCAACCAATTTATGATCATTTTAAAGAAGTTATTCCTGAAAAATATCATAGAGCTTTATATCCACATCATTGGTTAATTGAAGATTTTGTTACTAGATCAGTTAAAGATTTAACTTTATCTCATTATTTACAACATGAATATGCTGAAATTTTTGAATCTTTATCATATGAAGATATAGATGAATTAACTGATTCTTATAAATTTGAAAATTGTGTTAAAAGACAAGAATTGATTGATATCTTACGTAATGATTGTGATGTTTCAAAATGAGTTATACAGATTTTCAATTTAGTTTTTGATTTGTTTGTTTTATATACAGTGTTTCATTAGTTTTATGTTCCAATACCTGATAACCAGCATGATTAAAGGTGTTTATCATAGTAAGACTTACTTTATATTTGTATTTCCCCTTCTTAACGTATCATATACGTACTGATTTTTAACTTTATTTATGAAGTATTGTTAGTAATTTTCAACCAACCAACCGTTAGTTAAAATTATTAGAATCATATACATCAGCTAAACAATTTAATTTAATAGCTATAGTAGTTATTAACTTCAATTTAATAACCTGATAACGGAACAGGGAAATAAATTTATTTATTTCATTCATAATGATAACCTTCTCATTTTTACCATGTTACAAGGGCAAAATGCGCTCAGCGATAAATTGTCTTTTGTATGGGAATCAGAAGTACCACTGCAAACACCAATTCTTGAATTACAGATCAACTAATAGAGTAAAATGATAATAATTTTAATGGAATGAATAGAACACTATAATGAATAAGTATATCAACATTTCAGGTTACTGAAAATTGGTAGTGACTGGTGGTAGTGGAAATAAGAGAAACACCATACATTGCCCCAATTGCGCTTGCCTCCTACGCTGGTACATCTTTCCGTGCAAGGATGTATTTGCGAAGAAAAAGTTGAAAAAACAGACAAATTAAAGGGGCAACAACAAGTTCCAACAACTTCTCTTTTACTAAATTATCATAACATTATCAATCTCCACTTCTCCACTTGTATTCAATGGAATGAACTATAACAATCAACATGTTTAGGTATTACTATTACAAGAATGTCATTTTTAAGAGTTGAAAGACCCATGAATGGATAAATTTCAAATGATCTTTCTTAATATGATGGTACATCAACACTTGAATAATAACGGAAAATTTACCACAAGCCTCCAAAGCTATTTGTTTTAGTAAAAGCATCAACAATATGTTCAAATTTATCTAGAACAACTTCATTAAACTATATTTCCTTAATTAGTGATGCTTTAAATTTATTAGTGGCTTTTCTTCTTATCTTTGTATATGTTTCACTTAAATTTGCTATTTTATCAACAATTGCATTACAATTAGATTTAAAATTTTTAAAAAAAGATAGTTTTAGATATTATCATCAAGTTATTTTCATCAATCAATATACCAGAGCAGCCAGCATCTAAAACACCAAAAGTTTTGAAATTATTGACAGCGATCGGAACCTTAATTGATTTTCTTAATTCAACTTGTACTTCATCTATATCTAAATTAATTGTTTCTTTTTTATTAACCTCTTTCTTTAGGGCATTAGGAGGGTTCTTTTCTTAAATGATAAAAAGAAACTTAATCAATTTATTTCAGATCATGACTTTTGGTTTCCATTGTTTTACATACATCACTAATTTCAACAAGTTTATTAATACATTTCTTTGCAACATCTTTCACATTAGTTTCACTTCTTCCTAAAATAGTTTCATATTCATCCATACTAAATCTATCTATCATCTTAACAAGCCAGTAATTGTATTTGAAGCAAAGTGACTTATTCATCAATTTTAGTATCAAAGATTCAAAATCATTATTTATTAAAGGTAATACAGGAGTTATCTGGACTGTTTCTGCAATTCTATCGTCAATAAAATTTTTGAACAATTGTAATTTTTCAATATCATTATCCAATTGATCAGGTGTGCCATCAGAAAAGATGATTGTTTTTGCTGGACGTTCTTCTTGGGAATAAGAAGGTGTATGAGACATTTCAAATTTTTTTAGTGACAAATTATGTTAATTGATAAATTCATATAAGATAAATTTTCTGGATGACCAGGACTAGTTTCACTTGAAGGTGATGTACATTTAGATGGCAATAAAACAGAAACTTTATTATCTTCTTTTTCAAAATTAAAGTTGAAATCTATCAATATGAATTGAACACCATTTGAAAGAATAGCAAATGATGTATTGCACCACCAATTCTAGCTATGATTAACTATTCTTCACTGACTCCATCCTACTAACTTTGCTTTCTGTCTATTAGGTGGCTAATGTGGCATCGGATTAGCCATCTAGTAGCACTGTTATTAATATAATACAATATTTCTATACTATCTGACTTTTTTATATAGTTAACTGTTGATACAATGATGGTTATTATAGTAAGACTATTTTATAGTTTTGTCATTCTCCATATTAATAAAATATTTAATAGTATTAAAATCAATTTATCTATTTTTGCCCCCAAACATTCTCTCATAAATTATTTACGCGTTTTATAAATTTGCCACCGTGAAGAAAACTCAAGTGGGTTTCTACATATCACTCTCTTTTTTTGATTCACACTATAAAGTTCAGATTATTTATTAAAAGATGACGAAACAAAGAAGTGTTAAAAGACAAAAGATTGAAAAGCAAACAGCATATCAACAATTACAAAAAGATGAAATGAATCGGTATAAATCACTTATTCAAAGTTTACCATTAGAACTAGTTATAAAGGTATATGAATCTTGGATTTTAGGTCCATTAAAAAAGTGTCTGGATTCTCAAAGTTGGTTAAATTTATTTAAATCAGATACTATTATTCAAAATATTCTTTCAAGTTATTTCAATGGAAGTAACATTGAATTCTTTTTTGAAGGTGTGCATATCAAGAAAAATGATAATGATAGTCCGTTAGTGATTGACTCTTCTGATTTTGAAGTTTTTTTTAACTTTATAAAGAGATTCAATGTTATTTTTGGATCAGTGGATACATTTCACTATACATTTGGGATCCCTATTTTAAATGAATTCATTCAGAATACAAACAATTATAATGAAATTAAACCAACTGTTGGACAAGTTTTAAAAAAGTTACCTAAATATTCATATTCAAAGATAACAGAATTAATATTAAATAAAAAAATGCCTGATGAATTTAAATTACTTTTGAAAGATAAAAGATTATTCAATTTAAAAACATTAATTATTGTTTTTGAAACATATATTTGGAATAATGATTATGAATTGAGTTATGATCATGATTTAATAAAACTGATATCTAAACTTGATAGTCTTGAAAATTTACATATTAAAATAAAATCATTACCACGACCATTATCAACAAATGAAATAAATTTATTAACTTCAATTAAACAAAACAAAAGAATCAATTTCAAATTAACTCTTTCCAATAAAAGAGATGAACATATGAAGTCTTTTTTTCCAGTTGATTTTAATTTACAAAATATTAGTGAAAATTCCTTTAAACCTTATAATTTGATAAATATATTGAAACTTGAGGAAACAAGTAAAATACACTTTAATATTGACACTCTTAAACATTATGAATCTCTTACAGATATATTGATATCATATTCCAGTAGATCAACCACTCCTTTCCGTAACAGTGATATATTTATTTCGAATTCAATAAAAGTTTTAAAACTTATTTCATATTATGTTAAAAATAAATCTATAAACTTCAATTTGAAAGGCTTGTCAAAATTAAAAAAATTAGAATTAATTGGATTCCTCTATGGAAAGAAGTTTTTCGATAATATACCAGATTCAGTTGAAAATTTATATGTTGCTGGAACATTTTACCACAATTTAAAACTTCCAATTCAATTAAAAGAATTACAAATGAAGAAGTTAAAAAAAGATACTATTTTTATTAATCTAAATGAATTAAAGAACTTAGAATTTGTTAATATTTCAGGAATGGATTTAAATCATTCCAATGAATTCATGAATTCAATTTCATCTGAATCCAAATTAACAAATTTAAGTATTAAAATTGATAATAGCAGTATGTCTACTACAGCCAAATTAAATTTGAATCATTTAAAATATTTACAAAAGTTGGTTATATCTCCTCATACTGATTTTAATAAATGGGACTTAAAATTTTACTCAAATTCTTGGGACTTTTACTTTAATTCCTTACCAAATTCATTAAACTCAATACAGTTAAGGGTTAAGGATGATCGTCATTTTATTAATATTGTTCCATACAAACAGATTTTTCAAAATGACAATTCTGAAGGTTATTCAATGGGTTTAATAAGAATATTAATTGAGCCTCGTGTAATGTATGATCAAATAGATTTAACAAGTTTAAATTTCAATCATATTGAATCTTTAACATTAAGTTCAGCAAGATGTAAAATGTATAACAAGTTAAAAATGAAGATAAATGATCAACTTCCAGAAAATTTAAAAAGAATAAATTGCTTTTCTACTCATCCAATTTTTGAAGCTAAGAATTATACTGAGAGCATGAAACGTTGTGGTATTGAGAAGAAATGGTTTGAAAAGAATAAGATTTAGTATACTGATACATAAATTTGTAATTGTATAGGACTTTTAATTTACGTATTACCAGTATTAAGTACAGAAAACTTGAAGAGAAATTGCAGCGGTTTTCTCAAAATTTAACCAGTAAATAATAACACGTTTTCTAACAAACAACAGGAATTACAGAACAGTTGTAACACATCCAGATACCAATTTACTTCTTTCAAATGATTTACATGATATAAGTATTATAAAGGTCTGAAAAATGGCGAAGAAAAGAGGTTCCAAGCGGCAAAAGATTCAACGAACAAAATCACCATATGAACAACTTCAAGATGATAAGATGAATCAATATAAATCACTTATTGAAAGTTTACCAAAGGAATTAATTTTTAAGATATATCAACTTTGTATTTTAACATCATTGAATAATAAGAAATCAATTATATTCTGGTTAAATCTTTTGGAGTCGGACATCATTATTCAAAATATTGTTTCAAATCATTTGAACGAAAGTGATATTTCATTATTAGATAAAAGTATAACCATTACGAAAAAGAATAATGATAATCTACCTTTACATTTGACTTTTAATTATTTGCCATATGTTTTCAAATTTATGAAGTCTAATGCTGTTGATTTATTAACTATAGTTGAATACACATTTAATAACTCGATTTTAAATGAATTCATTAAAGATCCAAATAATTATAATAGAATAAACTCAACTGTTCATCGGACTTTAAATTTTTTGCCAAAAAGTTCTTATTCAAAAGTAACAAGATTAGAAATAACTAGAAGTGTACCTGAAGAATTTAAACATCTTTTAAGAAATGGACATTTACCCAATTTAAAAGATGTAATTATTATCTTTAAGAGATCTCATATTGATTATGATCATCAGCTAATAAAATTATTATCAGAGCTTAATAATCTTGAAAATTTACACATCAAAGTGGAAACATTATCACGACCATTATCAATAAGTGAAATAAATTTATTAAATTCAATTAAACAAAACAAAAGAATTAATTTTAAACTATCTATTAACAACGATCAATCTTTTTTTAAAATATATATTGATAATGATTCCAAATTACAACATACTACTCAAAATCCTTGTACTCTAATAAATATATTGGATCACAATGAAACAGATCACAATCACTTTAACACCAACTTCCTTAATGATTGTGATTCTCTTTATTATTTGTCAATATCATATTCTTCTGATTTATTTACTCCTTTTGAACACGCCGATACATTAACTTCAAATTCAATAAGAGTTTTAAAACTTAGATCATGTAATAGAAGAAGACCTATAAGGTTCAATTTTAATGGCTTAACACAATTGAGGCAATTAACATTAACTAGATTTATTTATTCAAAGAAGTTTTTTGATGAACTACCAGATTATATTGAAATCTTAGAAATTGAAGGTCAATTATATGATAAGTTAAAACTTCCACTTAATTTAAAGAGTTTGACCCTCAAGGGTTTAAAACTAGACACCAATTTCATTAATTTAGATCAACTAAAAAAATTACAAGTTGTTAATCTTTCAAGTATGGATGTAATCCACACTTCTAATTTTATCAATTCAATTTCATCACCTGAATTATTCAATTTACATATTGTTATTTCTGGTTTCACAGGTGCTAAATTTGAATTAAATTTGAAACATTTAAACAGTTTACAAGAGTTATCTATATCTGGCTATGTTGATCAATTGTTCTTAAACGTCTTACCAAATTCATTGAATTCCTTGTTGTTAAGTTTTTCAAAGAATATTGGTTCCGTTAATATTGTTCCATACAAACAACTTTTTCCAAACAACGATTCTAAAAGAACTTATTCATTGGGTTCAATAAGTACTAAGTCTTCACTATATAAGTATAAATTAAATTTAACAGGTTTAAATTTTAATTGTATTGAACATTTAACAATAAATTCAATTAAATGTAAGGATCATGAGAATATAGTAGTAAGATTAAATGATCAATTTCCGGATAATTTCAAAGGAATAGATTGCTTTGGTGAGGAGCCAATTTTTGTGGTTCAGAATTATACAGATAGTTTGCAACGTTGTGGAATCAGAAAACCATGGGTTAGATTAACTGATTAGTAAGTGTATAGATTTTTGAATCATTTACTTTTATACTTTAATGGAAATTGGAAATTGGAAAAGAAAAGTACTTAGAGAAACTGGTGCGAAATAGAAATCTGAAAAGTTGAAAACAGTACTTTTTATCTTGCAAAACAACAAAACCAACGATTAATAATTCTTTATATGGAATCATAATTCTTATAAATCAAAATGGTTAACTTTACTGTTGAACAAATTAGAGCCTTGATGGACAAAGTCACGAATGTCCGTAACATGTCTGTTATTGCACACGTTGATCATGGTAAATCTACTTTAACTGATTCATTGGTTCAAAGGGCTGGTATCATTTCTGCTGCCAAAGCTGGTGAAGCTAGATTCACTGATACAAGAAAAGATGAACAAGAAAGAGGTATTACTATTAAATCTACTGCTATTTCTTTATATGCTGAAATGGAAGATGATGATGTTAAAGAAATTAAACAAAAGACTGAAGGTAACAGTTTTTTAATTAACTTAATTGATTCACCAGGTCATGTTGATTTCTCTTCTGAAGTCACTGCTGCTTTAAGAGTTACAGATGGTGCTTTAGTCGTTGTTGATTGTGTTGAGGGTGTTTGTGTTCAAACTGAAACTGTTTTAAGACAATCTTTAGGTGAAAGAATTAAACCTGTTGTTATTATTAACAAAGTTGATAGAGCTATGCTAGAATTACAAATTACTAAAGAAGATCTATATCAATCTTTTGCAAGAACTGTTGAATCTGTTAATGTTATTATTGCTACTTATGTTGATGAATCTTTAGGTGATGTTCAAGTTTATCCAGATAGAGGTACAGTTGCTTTTGGATCT
Source organism: Ambrosiozyma kamigamensis (assembly GCA_030572235.1). Taxonomy (NCBI): domain Eukaryota; kingdom Fungi; phylum Ascomycota; class Pichiomycetes; order Pichiales; family Pichiaceae; genus Ambrosiozyma; species Ambrosiozyma kamigamensis. The sequence goes on along the minus strand of JAJLZM010000260.1, from coordinate 28,192 downwards.
GGTCTACATGGTTGGGCTTTTACTGTTAGACAATTTGCTAATATGTATGCTAAGAAATTTGGTGTTGATAGACAAAAGATGATGACTAGATTATGGGGTGATTCTTACTTCAACAAAAAGACCAAGAAGTGGACTTCCAAAGATACAGATGCTAATGGAAAGCCATTAGATAGAGCTTTTAATGTGTTTGTTTTAGATCCAATTTTTAGATTATTTGCTGCTATTATGAATTTCAAAAAAGATGAAATTCCAGTTTTATTAGATCAATTGAATATCAACTTAAAATCTGAAGAAAAAGATTTAGAAGGTAAAGCTTTATTAAAGGTTGTTATGAGAAAGTTCTTACCAGCTGCTGATGCATTATTAGAAATGATTGTTATTCATTTACCATCTCCAGTTACTGCTCAATTTTACAGAGCTGAAACTTTATATGAAGGTCCTCAAGATGATGTTTCTTGTTTAGCTATTAAAAACTGCGATCCAAAAGCTGACTTGATGTTATATGTTTCCAAAATGGTTCCAACTTCTGATAAAGGTAGATTCTATGCCTTTGGTAGAGTTTTTGCTGGTACAGTTAAATCTGGTATGAAAGTTAGAATTCAAGGTCCAAACTATGTTCCAGGTAAGAAAGATGATTTATTCATTAAAGCTATTCAAAGAACTGTTTTAATGATGGGTAGATTTGTTGAAGCTATTGATGATTGTCCAGCTGGTAATATTATTGGTTTAGTTGGTATTGATCAATTTTTATTAAAATCAGGTACTTTAACCACCAATGAAACTTCTCATAATATGAAGGTCATGAAATTCTCTGTCTCTCCAGTTGTTGAAGTTGCTGTTGAAGTTAAAAATGGTAATGATTTACCAAAATTAGTTGAAGGTTTAAAAAGATTATCTAAATCTGATCCATGTGTCTTATGTTTCATGTCTCCATCTGGTGAACATATTGTTGCTGCTACTGGTGAATTACATTTAGAAATTTGTTTAAGTGATTTAGAACATGATCATGCTGGTGTTCCATTAAAGATTTCTCCTCCAGTTGTTTCTTATAGAGAAACTGTTGAAGGTGAATCAAGAATCACTGCTTTATCCAAATCTCCAAATAAACATAATAGACTTTATGTCAAAGCTCAACCTCTAGATGAAGAAACTTCTTTAGCTATTGAAGCTGGTAAGATTAATCCAAGAGATGATATCAAAGTCAGAGCTAGATTAATGGCTGATGATTATGGTTGGGATGTTACCGATGCTAGAAAGATTTGGTGTTTTGGTCCAGATGGTAATGGTCCGAATGTTGTTGTTGATCAAACTAAAGCTGTTCAATACTTAAGTGAAATTAAAGATCATGTTAACTCTGGTTTCCAATGGGCTGTTAAAGAAGGTCCAATTATGGGTGAACAATTAAGAGGTATTAGATTCAATATTTTAGATGTTACTTTACATGCTGATTCTATTCATAGAGGTGCTGGTCAAATTATGCCAACCATGAGAAGAGTTACTTATGCTTCTATGCTATTAGCTGAACCAAGGATCCAAGAACCTGTTTTCTTAATTGAAGTTCAATGTCCTGAAAGTGCTATTGGTGGTATTTACTCAGTCTTAAACAAAAAGAGAGGTCAAGTTGTCTCTGAAGAACAAAGACCAGGTACTCCATTATTTACTGTTAAAGCTTATTTACCAGTCAATGAATCTTTTGGTTTTACTGGTGAATTAAGACAAGCTACTGGTGGTCAAGCTTTCCCACAAATGATCTTTGACCATTGGGCTACTATGAATGGTGATCCAACAGATAATTCTACTAAACCAGGTACTATTGCTGCTGAAACAAGAAAAAGAAGAGGGTTGAAAGAAGATGCACCAGGTTACGAAGAATACTATGATAAATTATAAGATAACTTGCTTATTATAATCTTTGCTTATGATTTACTTTTTTTCTAATTTATAACTAACGTTTATCTTCACCATATTTAATTATTATATCTATTTTTTTTTATATCTTCTTTATCATGTTTTGATTTATAGGATAATTTTTTTAATTTTTTTGCTTTTTGATACTGACTTTGTTAGTCATAGCACATCCTTGAGCCTTGTATTTGGCCATACGTATACTAATTCACAAATCTTTATCATTTAATTACAAAAATAGAAGTTTGCGTAAGTAATTATTTAAAAAAATAAAGCATTAAAAAAACTAAAGAATCAGGAAAGATATAAATATAAAAAATAGGTAGTATCTATTCAATCAATGTAACATCAGTAACATAATTCAAAATTCCACAATCTTTAATCAAATTATTTATTTTTACAACTTTTAAATGTATTTTGGTTCTAGAAAGATCAAAATCAGAATATTTATCAATAGTTAAAGCAGTATAAGCTTTATTATCTATGCAAACAAAACGACCATTATCAAATGTTATTTCAGATATTTTAAAAATTGATAAATTTTTAGGTAATTCATCATCAAATTGTAAATTGATTGAAGTTGGAAAAATATTGTTAGAAATGATTTGACTACCATCAATATCATACTGATTACCAAAATATGATTTATCACCAAAGTATAATCTAAATGATTTTAATCTTGGAAATTTGAAAGCTTTAATTTGTAAATCTTCATAAGGAATTGAAATATCAAGATTTAATAAATTAGGAAAACAATCAGACATACTTTGAATAATTGAACTAATATGATATTGAGTTAAATCACATAAATCAAACTTGATATTTCTTAAATTTGGAAAAGTTGTATACAAAGGAAAAAACACTGGAATCCAAACATCAGCATATTCTAAACTTGATGATAATGTATCGAGTTCAGGAACTATTCCTAATTCAGCAACACGAATATTAGTTAAGTTGGGTAAAATTGCAAAATCTATTTCACATCTATAGTCTAGATCAGGAAACTCTATGGAAGTGATTGAGTAAGGTAATGAATCAATAAAAGATTGTAAGCTTTCCTCGGAAATCATAGAACCTAACTTAACTGATTTCAATCGACTAGAAGTATATTCAAGATCTGGATACCAATTTTGATAGTCAGAGTCCTGCTGAGGCATGTCTAATAAACCTAATTTAATATCAAAAGATGTTAAATTCATCGGTAATTTCATGGCACATGAAGTGTTTGAGGGAAACCCACAATTATGAAATTGCAAGTTGTTAATAGAATCCGGTAATGATTGTAAACAGTCTGAACTAATACTTGATTGTGTAATTTGAAGAGATGTTAAATTTGGGAAACCTGTTAATGACCCAACATTAACAGAAAAAAAAGATAATGATTTGATATTTGGTAGATGTACATTAGAAAAATGTACAATTCCTTCATCTGACTCAAGATCGGATTGAATGATTAATAATTCAATTGATTTTAGTTTTGTAAGTTCTTGGAAATCATAACTTAATATTGATCCATATAAAATTTTTAAATATAGAGATTTAAGAGTTGAACCAAGTAAAGTCATTTTTTTGAACGGAAAATCAGGAATATTTGAGAATACAACAATAATATTAGTTACTAAATTAATGTCAAAGTCATTCTTCAAAGTTTCACCCAAAGTTCCAAACCATTTCAATGTATCATCTGAATAACTTGTAATATCTTGTTGTTGAAGTTTCAACCTAATAGTTTTAAGCGTAGTTGGAAACTTAGAAGGAAATAATGTTTTATCATTTATAGCTTCAGTGGAATCAAAAATTTGAATTGTTAACTCTCTTAAACGACATGTTTGATCAACTCGTTGTAAGAGCCAATTTGGTTTCATAGTTTTCCAATTTGTTAAATTTGACAATACCATTTTAATAAATTCTTTTTTGAAGGAACTTTTTCTTAATGACATTGGGTTACCAATTGAGGAATAATAATTTTCGAAATTAAGATTTTTGGTAAGTTTTAAAAGGTTTAGCATTATATTTAATTCATTTTGAGAAGATGTATCTAGAGCAGATATTGTAGTCGAATAATAGCCAAGAGCAGAACCAATCTCATATTCTACACCACAAAAAAATAAAGATTGTATATATCCTAGTTTTGATTCAACAAATTGAACAATGTTAGAAAACTCAGGTGAATCTATATCTAAAACATCGACAGGATATTGTGAATCATAAATGAGTGTATTGTACTCTGTCTTATCATCAAAGCTTCTGTTAGCAGTTGGAGTAATATTTAAATCTATTTGTTTAAAGGCATCAATTATAATTGAATCTAAATATGGATTTGAATTGATAAGTTTTGATTTCTCTTTTAAAGTAGTATGTGAACGAATTGCTGAAACCAATATGAGATTGAGCACGTCTTGAGATAATCCATTTAATATTTCAATGAACTTGAGCACTTCATCATCTAACATCACTATTTTGGGAGTATTCTTACTCTGCAATTGCAAGTTGTAATCATCATCTTCATCATCTTCAGGCACAATCAGAGCTTCTTCTTCTTCTTCTTCTTCTTTTTCTGTAACATGGACATCTCTATAAATAAGTGATCTTGAGATGAAAATGACAGAGAAAAACAGTAACAAGACAGTGGCAAACAGTTTAAAAGTCAAAACAATCACCATTAGCAGATATAGAGAGTAGAAACAAACATTATCAGAAGGAGTAGAGTGATATATGATTGGAAAAAGATCATCTGCTTTGCAATTGGCGTATGTGAATCACACATTATCACACCATCGCCTTTTCGTTTTTTTTTTTTAATTGGAGTCTCTTTCTTCTTCTTCTTCTTTCTTCTTCTTCCAGCTCATTCACTGAACAACTCAAACATTCAAAGAGCCAATTCCATGACGATTTGTTTTTGTCGGTTTAATTGAATGACCTGGAATAACAGGGAGGCATTGGATCCAACCACCACAAACAACTTTACCACATCAACATGAGTTAAATCTCTTAATGTCATAAGCATCCATTCCATTCTCTATGATGCTTAAAACACATTTTTAAATTAGAATTGTCATTTCTCATTATATTTCATATATGAATCATCCATAGTTCGATCTTGATTTCCTATTTTTACTTATTTTTAGGTTCAGAATCTTCAGATTCATCATCACAATGATCCATAATTTCCTCATCATGAGCTGATCTGATAGCATCTTCATTTCTTCATTTCCAAAATCACCTTTCAGGTTTCCATAAAGCATATAGAATTCTTGCAAATGAGTTTAACTTTGTCTAACAATTTATAATGTTCATAAGGTTCACAAAGTGCTGTTTCTTCATGACTTCAGATAAATGTTGTAATAATCCTGCGGTTTTATTCAATCCAGCTTGTTCAACTTGAATTGTTCAGAAAAAAACAGAATGGGATCTTGAAGAGGAAGGGATAAATCCTTGCGAACATTTTAAGTTTTGAACCTGATGTTCATATATAGGTGTCCTTCCTTATACCTTTAAGTATGGAGGAACAACACATGTTAGCTACCAAACCTCTATATTACAGAATTTACAGATTCTGGTGTTAAATGTTAAATATGTTTTTTATTGTAAGTTGTTTTTAATTCTATATTTCTTCCTTTATTACTTGTTGTAGTTGATTTAGAGAAGATGGTTTCCGGATCCGACAACCAGTGGACCATCAAATTTGTCGCGGTTCTACGAGCAAAAAACAAGCTCAGCGATAAATTGTTTTTTGTATGGGAATCAGAAGTATCACTGCAAATGAAAATGCTTGAATTACAGATGAACTGATAGAGTAACAAGATAATAATTTTAAAAGAATAAATACATTACTCAGGTTATTAATTATATCAACATTCCAGAGTACTAAAAATTGGACTGGTGGTAGTAGAGAGAAGGGAAACACCATACATTGCGCTTCTCATGGGCTGCTGCTAGGTTCAAATCGTTCAAATAAAAGCTAGCTCAGCTATATAGTCTAAGTAAGTCTTAGTCATAAATTCTCATAATCATAATTTTACAGGAGTACGTAGATAGAATATAAAATTACTAAAATAAGATTAATCAATTATTTGAATGTGAATTTAGTGAAGATAATTCAAAATTACTGAAAATTACACTATTTGCTGGTTGTCGGATTCGACACCATCTGCCCAGTAATAACCAGGAATAACCAATATGCCCACTTTATTCCATTTTATCACTGTTTTCTTCCTGAAACAATCTGAACTATCAGATAACATCAATTTCTAAACTCCTGAATGATGTGCAAACACTGCAGACACTGCAGAACTAACTATGAACTTGTTGCCACCGAATCACTTGAATTATGATCAATTTAAATACATCAAACTGCCCTTAACACACCAACAAGCTTGAACAAATTTGAAAAAACAGGTATTCATTGCCAATTCACCAGAAATTAGTCAATCATCACCACTTCTGAACTTCTGGTAGTCACTGGCAGTCAGTTATCTCCAAAGTAAAGAAATATCTCTGTCGTCTCTTTGTTTGTTAAATTCGCTGGAGGCAAACGGTGATAAGTTATTGTTATTCCTAGTTATTCCTCTTCATTTTCTCCTCTTACACACTCTATTAACTATCAAATCATGTCAGAAATTACTCCTCCATATGTCTTGAAAGAAGGCATAGAAATTCCTAAAAAGTTAGAGTTTGAAGATACAATTTTTCAAACTTATTCTTATTATTCAACAACAAATGAACCATCAAAGGGTAGAGTCTTATTTGTTCATGGTTATAGAGATAACTATAAATGTTTTTATAGATTATTTGATTTCTTAATCAATAATGGTTATGATGTCTTTTATTTTGATCAAAGAGGTGAAGGTGAAACTTTATTAAAAGATGGTTCAAAAGGTTTTGCAAGTGATAAATTTGTTTATAAAAGTTTAGATTTTATGATTAATTATAATTTAAATGAAATGAAAGAACAAAATAAAGATTTAACTAAATTAAATTTATTTGGTTTTTCAATGGGTGGTGGAATTATATTAAATTATTTATCAAATGGTTTATATAAAGATAAAATTAATTCATATATTGGTGCTTCTCCATTAATTTTATTACATAAAAATACTTATCCAGGTATACTAATTGAATGTATTGTAAGAACATTATGTTTATTTCCTTTCTTACAAAGTTTAAAAGTTAAAACTGATTTAAAATTACAATATATAACAAATGATGAAACTTATGGTAATTATCTGAAATCAGTTGATAAATTATCAAATGCATCAGGTCATTTTGTTGAATGTAGAGATTTCATATTAAGAGGTAGACAATTATTAACTAATGAATCATTAAATAAAGTTGATTTAAAAAAACCTTTAGTAATTTTACATGGTAATGATGATGGTATTAATGATTTTAATGCAAGTGTACAATATATTAAGAAATTAAATTCAATTAATAATATGGAAAATAAAACATTAGTTGAAATTGATAATGGTAAACATTGTATATTTATTGATGTTGATGATGTTTATAAGAAGGCACAAGATGAAATGTTAAAATTTTTAAATGAATTTAATTAGAGCTATATTATATTTGTTGTATATATATTATTCTGCCTATAATAAGTTAATATTAGAAATGATGATATTGAGAAATAAGCAAATAACCGACTTCATATCAAAATATAACAAAATAACACGTAGTTCAAAGAAAGATCTATCAAAGCCTTGAAGGCCTTGAAGCAAGATCAAGCAAGACCAATCCCAACCAAATTATCTCACTATAAATATACAACCATTTTCCATAAAAACTGAAACATGAAACACTCCATTAACTTTCTATCAACAAGAACAAATATCAAAAAATGACATCAAAACTATTATCATCAATACAAACCCAATTAATTATTGGAAATCTAATTGCAATATTTATTCCAATTTATTGTTTTTCATCATTTCATCGTATTCACTTTCATTCTAAACTTTCATTAGGTTGTTCCACTGTTTCAATTGGTTTATTATTAATTGGAAAATTTATAGATGATTGGGTTTATTGGACTTATACTTCATTTTCTACAATTTGCACATTTGGTTCATTTTTAGTTTTTGATAATTATTCAACTAAATTTTATTATTCAGAACATTTTGTTATTTCATCATTACCATATATTAATGCTATCATGGGAATTACTGTCTTATTTAGTTTAATAGTTTTATCAAAATGTTCATTTGATCAAACAAAACTTCGTAAAGAAAATCAAGGAAATCCATCTCTTATACAATTAATTGCTATATGTTTATATATTATATCTTACGTATTAGTTTTTTGTGCTTCCAAATTATATGGTTTTGATCAAACTGAAAATGTTGTTAGTATATGTTTAACTCCATTAAGTATGTCTGTGAAAACCAGCTTTAGATTTTCTATTATTTATAATATAGGTGTTTCACTGTTTACTTTTGCTGCCTTTTTTGTATCTTCAACTTCAGCTTTAGGTATTCTTTCTTCTTCAACTTTTATACCAGCAATTTTACTTTTATTTAGTTCTGTTGGTTTCTTGGTTGCTTTTATCATGGGATTGTGGATTTTACAACCTTGTTACAGAGATAATGGGGAGAGTGAAGATTATGTAGAATCCCAAAAGATTGAACTAATAGATGAAAAAGGAGAAAAATGCTGAAAATCTGTTGAAGCTATTAGTTCAACTTATTATGTTTATTATTACTACTGGAAATCATATATTATTTTACGTTCTTTTTCTTTAAAGTTCATTTAGTTTACTTTTACATATATTATTTTATTTCGTTTATATTGTGTATTTTCCATTATAATTAAAAAATCATCTATCTATTTATAATATCTAATCTTTTGATCGCATAACATTCAGAAAAGTGTTTATTAATCTTTTTAAAGTTCAAATCTCCATCATTTAAATCTTTAAAATATTTTAAATCATTATTATTAACAATTAAGTTAACTAATTCATTTAACCTATAAACAATTGAATTAAATGGTAAATTATTAACAATAATTAACTGTTTGAATAACTTTGGTTCAATACTGTTACTTATTGAATTTAACAATACATTAATTTGTCTTGAAAATATCAATATTAATTGAATTTGTAATTCTTTAATTGAATTAGGTATATTAATTTCTTCAGCTATGATTGTTTTAGTTTTAATTAAATTGAATCTTTTCTGTGTTGGTGATTTTAGTGATTGTTTTTGATCTATACCTGATGAATTTAAAGTTCCTTTATCTGATTGAACAATAACTTTTTGTAATTTTGTAAGTTGATTATAATCTATTATTGTTATTAAATTGCTTGTAATATATAATAATTCAATGAACTTAGGTAGTTGAAATGATTTAAAAAGATCATTAATGATATGCTGATCATTTGAATATATGAACAATGATAGATTTATAACTGTACTTGGTAATTGAATCAATCCAAAATTATAACCATTTGATGATTTTATTAAGTTTAAAACTAATTTAAATGATTTTAAGTTACAAAGTGATTTGAAATTAACATTAGCTAATGAATTTGGAGAATAAATTGTTAATTTTTTAATTGATTCATTTATGAAACTTATATTTGAAATTGATTGATTGTGAATATTAATTGATTTTAAATGTATTAATTGAGGTAAATATACTTCAACTATATCTCTTATATCTGTTGTTCCCTCACCTATATTCAATTCATTAATTGATAAATCTTTTATTAGATCAAATGGATAATAAGTTAATGGAGTTGTTATTGAACTTAGATTTAATGTAACATTTTTTGATAATTTTAGTATATTTTCAACATAAGTTGAACTATTTAATAATCTAACTGGTCCATTAAAGTTAATGATTAAACTTGAAATGTTATTAGCTAATGTTTCTAGTTCTTTAGTATACCAAAATTCAGTTTGAATTATAATTTCAATTGATTTTAAACTATTCAACTTATTCAAGTTTAAATTGATCAGATTTATAATTTCAATTGATAATATAGGTACTTTAATATATGTAATCTTTGATAAATAGTTTTGAAATGGTGATGTAGTTAATAGTTTTCCAACTTTTATTTCCATAATTACAAATTTTGAGTAATTTATTAGAATTGACCATGGACCACAAGATTCAAAATAATTTAATGTAATTGAATTAATATCTAACAACGTTAACAGTTTATAATATTTATTGAATAATTTAGAATCCAAAGTGATTGATGAAGTATAAGAACAATTTATTATTAATTCATGACCTTTAGTTATTAAATCTATTTTGAATTTAAGTAAAAAATGATGGATTAATCTATTTAAAAAATTTGGGTAATCCAATACTGTTAATTTATTCAAACTATCTAGGATTATGATCTGTTGTAACTCTAGTGGCAATTCATGGATGACATAAATGTATTTTCTAAGTGACATGTTGTGTGTATTTGGGTCCAGTAACACTATTGTTTAACGTACAAAATCAAAACAGCTCTTTAGCTTATCGGCCATTTTAGGAAGTGTGTTCCGATCGCATCACGTGCCAGTGTTCGGGTGTTTTGGCATCGGAATCTTTACCATTTCGTCGCAAATTTCTTGAATTTCAATTTATTTGCCTTACTGACTTTTTTTACCACTATAGATCTTCTTTTCCTTACTTATAACTAATGGCTTATAAAAATGGCTGAAGTTCCAAGACCCTTACAAGATCTCCCTACTGTTCAAAATGTGAATCTTCAATTGGCTCAGGCTGCTTTTTCAGATGCAGTACAACAGTATATTCAAACTGGGACTACTATTGATATGGGTAATATGGCAATTGCTCAATCAAATTTAACTAGAGTTATGTTTAACCAACTTCAACAAAATATGGCACACAGTTCTGAAGATATGTTCAATAGACATATTAACTCCCAATTAAAGTTAGGTGATGCTACCAATTTCCAGAGAATTAGGTATTCTGATTATACTCTTCCTACAGAGGAAGAGTATAATCATCTAAGAAGTTGGGAAAGTATCTGTAGTTTGACTCCAGAACAGGTTCAACATTTTTTAACAAGATATGGGGTTACTAGAAATGTTAATAATCCAAATGAATTACAACCAATATATTTACTTGCATATATATATAGATTGGGTGCCAATTTACTTGTGGAACGTACAGTTGCATTACCACAACCAAGACCACAACCAAATTAAATTAAAATCAACTTCATTAATTTAGTCTTATTATTATTATTCTGTTGCTATCTTATCTTCTTCAATTGCTGTATATTACATGAAATTTGTATTATTATTCTTGTTTTTGTATTTTTATTATCTTGCTAATTTTTGGGTTTTCTTCAAATTGTTTTACTTAACTAGTCTTTTAATTTATTTTGTCTTAGTATAAAACATAAAACCAATTTAATATTAAATTATATTTTTAATGCTTATAAAGATAGCTATAGCCAACGAGAGCTCTGTAAAGTTCGAACCAACTTCTTCAATTAGCTCAACAAATTTATTTCTTTACTTTTCTTTACTTTGCAAATAAATTTGAATTATCAATGATACCTAATGTATTTAAAGAAAAGTGTATAAACACAAAATAAAAGTAATTAATCAGAACCCCAAGCACCTTTGTTAGCCCGTTCAATATCATCATCAAATCCAATTCTACCAAATTCTTTTAAAGATATATGGTAAAATCAAAACAGCTCTTTATCTTATCGGCCGTTTTGGGAAGTGTCTTCCGATTGCCTCACGTGGCAGTGTGCAGGTGTTTTGTCATCGGAAATTTCTCATTTAAAGAAAGCTGAAAAACTCAGAAAGAGAAAGAAACACCTAAATTATTGAAAACATCAGCTCAGGCGTTATGTTCCAATCCAAAGCATTCAATGTTTAAAGGTAAACTTACTGAAAATGAGAAGAAATTTACAATTACTCTTTCCAATATTCCAATTGAACTAATTTATGAAGTTTTCCGGTATGCTATATTGAACAACTGTTCAACAACTTATAATTTCCTTGATCTAATTTCTACAAATAAAACCCAACCAGTCAAATCAAACAAAGAATCTTTGGATTCAAGAGAAGATAATAAATTTGAAGTGTTTGCTAAAGAAGTTTGTCTTCCAATTTTAAGAGATTTAATATGGATTATTGACGATCGTTCTCTAACCCTTAGACATAGATCAACAAATATTGAACTATATCCATTGAGTTTATGGCTAAATTTTATAGATCATTACCTACTCAATCCAGTTCAAGACTTGATGAAAAATTCTTTTGCTAAAATTCCCAAATTTTCAATTCGTAATCCTAAAATGGATATCTTTACCAATTGTTGTTCTGATTTACAAAAATTAATTCAATATTGTTGCGATTCTGATTCGTTAGATATTAGTTTAAATTCAGATTTTATGGATTTTGTTTATCTTAAAATGTCTGGTCTTTTGCAATTTACAACTAAACTTGTGATAACTAATCTTCATGCATTAAAAGTAAATATATTTTCTGATTTGAAAAATTTGAAATATTTAGAAATTTGTTTTGGTCAGACACCCTACAATAATGATCAAAAAATATGTGATAACCTTGACTTACTTAAATTGTTGATTGGTTCAAGCAAAACATTAGAAGAAATAACCTTAAGATTTTCAAAACCTTGTCCTGCTTTTATGGTTCCATATTTTGATTTCTTTTCCAAATCTAAAAAGATAAAATTTGCAATTCATTTAGAAACTATAGAAAGTACTATATTAGGTCTAGAAAATGTTTTGAAATTTCCACAATGCATTCAAGGTATAAACATAGATCAATTACCTTCAGAGGAACTCAACTCATTTGTTAATTTAAATACTTTGTCTATGCATCTTCCTCATAATGGATTGATACCATCTATAAAATTAAATCATTTGGAATCTTTAGATATTAGTTACCGAGAAAATGTCACCCCAATTCCTAACAAGATTATCAGTTCAATGAATCATTTAACACATCTTAGATTTGAACCTGACTCGGGTACTATTCCTCTATTACCTGATTTAAAGAATTTGGAACTTATTAACTTTGAATTAATTCATTCATTTAAATTACCAACAACTATTAATAAACTCTCATTGGAGTTAAATCTTCTAAATAAGAACTTGAATTTCAAGGATTATCAGAATCGTTTTTTGTTACCAACTATAGTAAACGGTGCCTCCCTCAAATTACTAAGATACATAAGTATTTGTATAACATGTGACTATATCATTGAGTTTGATAATATTTTATCTCCAATTCAAGGTTTGTTAGATGACCTACCAACCACCATTCAATCTTTAAGTCTTGGATTTGAGTCTGGTTCAAAGTGTCCCAATTTTAGTTTATTTCTTAATTTGAAGAAATTAGAAATGAAATGTAACAATATTCGTTATTACAAAACTAAATCCATCGCTTGCTCCAACTTTAACTTGAATAATTTACCTGATTCAATAGAATGCTTGAAATTAAGAATTAACATCCTTTCCTTATCAGGGTTGTTTCCAGCTAATTTAAAAGACTTAGAAATTGATACAAGAGGTTTTGAAAAACGTCCGGAACGTGAATTGAAAAGGTATTGGATACATTGTAAATCACTTTCAACTATATCACTTATTTTCTATGGTGATGGAACACATGACTTTTCCAAAGTTATACCAGATTCAGTTAGTTATTTTTTGATGGATATCAAAAAATTACCACACCAATCAGACTCAGATGCTGAGTGGTCACCTTACAACTCAGATGATGAAGGATATCAGTTAGGAGATCCTTATTACTTTTCAGATGATGAGATTGATGAATCAGTTAGTGGTAGTGTTATAATCATTCTACCAAAAAGAATTTCTACGAATGATTACTTGTTTGATTATGATTGCCCTAAGAGTATGAAGCTGGCGCTTCGATAATTTCATTCATACTTCTCTTGTATATTTATTTAGATTTTAACATTGCAACTGCTCTTCTTTTCATAAATAATTTAATAAAGGTCGGATTCGGAAGATTACTCCATTGGATCCGGATAGGAATTATTCTAAATTTGTCCTAAATCACGTGGCTGGTGTTCAGGTGTTTCTGGTTCCGAACCTGCCCCAAAAATCTGTAAAAGCTCCCCAAATTCCAAATTCCTCCAATCAAATCATAGATAGATAGATAAATGGTACGTTGGATGATTGGTGTTTGATCATGATTATAATTCTTGCCCAATAAAACTATATTTAGATCGAGTCTTGTCCTTGAAATTGAATGAATGGCATCACATGTATATTGGCATTTTACAATTAAAAAACCTATGAAATTATGAATAAATGATAAATTAATCTATTGATTACATTAAATTGATTACAGTTCACTCATTATGTATTAATTGATTTCTTCAGTTATGATATATAATACTGAACTACAACAATCAGAAAATTGCTCGGATAGTGAATTAGTATTGAAAAATTGAGGTAGATTAAATTAGATTTAGCACAGCAGCACTTAATTGAATATATATTTCAAATTTTCAATTTGTATAAAATTAATTATAGCTAGGATATAGGATATAGGATATAGGATATTTAAAATATGTTTTCCGTATTTTCCTTTTTCCTTATAACTAACTCTTCTTCAACTACACCTGAACCATCGATACTAATATCACGGATTTTGTTTAATTCATAAAGTATTCAAACATTTTCATTTCAAATAACTAACTAATAAGTTTAATTAATAATGAAGTTTTCAGATTATTGTATCCTAGCATTATTTGGTTTATTGGTATTGATAGAAGAACATCTTAGTAAATCAAGAATTAATAGTTTTGAAAGAGAATTACAATCATTATATATTGATAATCCAAAAGCAAAAGGAGCAAATCCATATGATGCATCAGTTACAGAAAGAAGATTAGCTGAATCATATCCATATGATTCAAAATCATCTGAAAAAATTCCAAAAGTTTTACATCAAATGTGGAAAACAAAAGAAAATGATGATAATTTTCCATATAAAGATCAATTTGAAAAATGGACAAATTTAAATCCAACTTATGAACATAAATTAAGTACAAATAGTGAATTAATGGATGAATTAATTATTGAATTTACAAAAACTGTTCCTGAAGTTGCAGCTGCATTAGAATTATTACCAAATGTTATTTTAAAATCTGATTTTTCAAGATATTTGAAAGTTTATTTAGAAGGTGGTTCATATGCTGATTTAGATACATCAGACTTAGTCCCATTAGATGATTGGTTTGATTCAAATAGAAATTTTGGATTTGTTTGTGGTTTAGAAGAAGATAGAGAAGGGGGTGGTGATAAAAATGCACAAAGATATCAAATTAATATGTGGTTTTTTAAAAGTAAAGCATTTCATCCAATTATGAGAAAGCTAATTGCAACTGTTGTTAAAACTACATTTGAAGCTAAAAGAGATGATAAATTAAGAGCATATTTTAATGGATTTAACGTTAATGTTTGTAAATCAATTGGTATATTAGGATGGACAGGACCAGAAATGTTCACAAAAGTTATATCAGCACATCTTAGTTCATTAGTTAATCCATCAGTTGTTGATTTAAATCCAATTAGAAGGAATGATTATATGGGATTAAAAGGGCCTGATAGAGTTTCAGGAACACCATTTGATTGGAAATTTTTCACAGGATTGGACAAGCCTGTTATTGTTAACGATGTTGTTGTGTATCCAATGAGAACAATGAAGAGTGGATGGTCTGGATGTGATAACTTCTGTTATCTTGTTCATATGTATAGTGGTTCCTGGAAGAGTGGATAAACAGTTTATAATTTAACTAGTTAATGTAATTGAAATTGAAATTGAAATCCGAATATTATCGTATCCGGAGTATCCGGAATATCCGATGTTGTTGCAAGTCACGTGCCAGCTTCACGTGCAGCACAGCCCGAAAACTTCACCAAGTTTATATTGCCATGATAAAATTGAAATTGAATAACTTGTGCCCATGCCATCCAAACACATCACTTTCTCTTTCCTGGAAAACCACTGAATAATGGCTTATTCTGCTTTGCCAGGCTCGAAGAGAGTCAACAACTTCTATTCTTCAAATGTTTTGTCCTCTTTTTTCCAATTAGTTAATCAATATAAATCTAGTTTTATAACTTTCTTTTTACTATTTATAACTTTAGATTTTTTAATTCATGGACCAAATTCAATCTTAGGTGGTAAATTACATGATTTATCCAATTCAAATTATCTGTTAAGTTCAAATCAATTTACTAATTTTACTACTTTTGTTAGAGCTTCAAATCATTATTATCCAGTTGAAGTTGCTAGTAAAAATTATAAAAAAACTTATAATATTGAATCAAGATTATTACATTTCTTCCCATATGAAGAATATGAAGAAGCTGAAAAGAATTTAATTAAATTAAATGATGCTTCAATTACAGTCCCAAATCATTTTTATGATAATTGGAAAGTTTTTAGAGATCAAGATAAATTAGATTTAATTGAATTAAATGAAAAAGATATGTTAAGAAAATTTGGTGATTCTTTAAAACCAACTGTTCCTGAAGTTTATGAAGCTTTTGAATTATTACCAACTCATTTACAATTTGAATTTGGTAAATATATTGCTGCTTATTTATATGGTGGTTTAACAATTAATGAAAATTCAATTATTATTAGACCATTTAGAGATTGGTATTTTTCAAGATTATTTGATACTAAATTAATAGTTGGTATATCAGTTGATGATAATCAAGATGATTGGTATTTATTTTATTCACGTAGATTAAAGTTTTCAAATAAATGTTTTTATGCTAAAAGACATCATCCATTTTTAGCTAAATTAATTGCAAAGATTACTTATTTAGTTCATTCAAATAAAGTTGAATTACAAAAAGCTGATTGGAGATCAATTAATAAAAAAATTGATTCTTCTGGTGAACCATTAGAATTATCAATTACTGGTGAATCTATTTTTACTGATACATTATTTGAATATTTTAATTCATTAAAAGATTCAATTTATTATACTTATTCAAATGTTGATGAAAATGGTAGACCAACTGATGATCTAGATAGATTAAGTGAAATTGAAGTTTTTGGTCCAACTATAAATCCAAATGATAGATATACTTATAAAACTTTTACTAAATTATTATATCCAAATGTTATTGATGATACTGTTATTTTACCAAAATTATCTTTCTATGGTGAAGCTAGAGATGATTTACAAGAAGAAATGAAAAAAGATTTTGGAAAATTAGAAGGTAAAAGTTTATTCTATTATGGTAGATTTGATGTTGATTTACCTGGTAGAGTTTAATTTATCTTTTGTGTATTTATTACTTTTTTTTTTCAATAATTGTTATTGTTATTTTATTCTTTTGTGTTTTTTATACTCTCTTATTGGTTGTATCAAGTTGTATATGTTGATTACTTTATTTTAGTGTTAGCTATTTGATTATTATTTACATTTTTTTGCTCTGATTCTATTTTATTATACTTTTTTATACTATAAAATTTACTGTAACCAAGGCCAGTAGCATTATTTATTGTTAGAAAGATAGTTTTTTTTTTATAGAAACAACAGCTGTCATAAACATAAGTACGTAAGTATATAAAAAAATCAGATAGTCAAATGCATAAAACGATTAAAAGAACACCAATAAAAACTTATTTTGAAACATCACAATCATTACGTAAGATATCAATTAATTCTTGTCTTTTAACACAATTTTCAAATTTATAAGAATCAGTTAATTCATCTATATCTTCATATGATAAAGATTCAAAAATTTCAGCATATTCATGTTGTAAATAATGAGCTAAAGTTAAATCTTTAAGTGATCTAGTAACAAAATCTTCAATTAACCAATGATGTGGATATAAAGCTCTATGATATTTTTCAGGAATAACTTCTTTAAAATGATCATAAATTGGTTGATAAACTTTAGCTTTAATTTCAGGATCCATTTGACATCCCCATCTATCTAAACCAATCTTCTTCTTCTTAGCAAACCAATCACCAAAAACTTTATAAAATTTAGAATCTGGACTAATATATGTAATACCTTGAATACCTAAATCTTTATAAGACCAAATTGCCCAACTAATTGCAGCACCATCACCTGATGGATCACCAGTTTGATAAATTTTTAATTGATCTTTTAAAACTTGATATCTTGATTCATTAGTTTCTTTAATGTTAATATCATCTCTAACTTCACTTGCATAAACAGGACCAAATTCACCATTCCAAACAGGAACTTGATTCTTTTTCATATATTCTAATTTTCTTTCATATTGATGTAATAATTTTTCCTTTTGTTCTTTTGAAGCAGTATAAAAATCATGACCTGGAAAACCAAACATTGAATAATCATGAATTGAAAAAACAGAATTTGGGAAAATTTTAGATGCATTATCAGGGAATTGTCTAAAATCCATTGCATAAGTATTACCATCTAAGAAGAAAATATGATTTGGATCAACTTTTCTAACTTCAGTTTCAACTCTTTTATAAAATTCAACAACTTTCCAATGTTTTGAAACAGAAGGTTCATTTAATGGATTATAGCCAGCAACCCAAACGTTATCTTTATAATGTTCAGCTAATTTAACCCATAAATTAACAACAGCATCTTGAAAAACTTTAAAATCCCAAAACATTGATCTATCAGATTCATTATCAGAATGCCAATCTTGATTATGACCACCTGGAGTAGCATGTAAATCTAAAATAGTATAAACCCCATATTTAGCACAAGAATCGACAACACGATCTAACTTTTTAAAACCTTCATCTTTAATTTGAAATAAATCGCCTTCATCATCTAAGAAGTGTCTATAATTAAAAGCAACTCTTAATGAATTAAAATGTAAAGATTCAGAATAAAATTTAGCATCATTTTCATTCCAATAATTTTCATAAAATTTATTCCAATAATAATCTGATTTTTCTTTACCAATTTTTGATTCTAAAACTTTTTTTTGTTCAGTTTCTTGACCTGAATAACCATTAATAAAATTTTCCATATTTAAATAACCACCTAAACATGATCCTTTTAAGATGACTTGTTTACCATCTCCATCAACGATTTTAGTACCTTGAACTCTTAAAAATGACATTTTTTGTAATTAATAATAATAATTAAAGATATAGTTTCATAGAGTTTATTGTAAATATATTGAATGGAATTAGAGGTATATTTATATTGAGTAATATCTACGATCGACGTATATCATTGATTGAAGTATGATTTTGAACCCATATATTAATTGAAATATTGTATAATAAATCAGGTTGTTGTAGTTGTTGATTTACGAGCATTTGAACGGATATATTTCTGTTTGTAGTACCCAGATCCAGAGAACATATTGTAGTTAGGTGATTTTTGTCAATTGTAGCTTATGTTTCCAATTGCAGAAGTTTGAGAAATACGAAGAAATAGTTGGATGATGCCAGCATCGTATTTAAGAAGGAAGGAAGTAATAAAAACAAACAAAGCCCTCTAATTTTTGTTTTTTGAGATGAGGAAGCCGGTGCAGAGGTTTTAGTTTAACGCTGTTCAACTAATGTGTTGATATCCGTGTGTTCTTCAATAATTCATTGATATTATGATACTTTATGACCACATTTGGATTTACGATTTAATTCTTAAGATCACAGTGTCAATTTAGTACTGTTGAAATCAGGTTGTTCCACTTAAATTGTTGATTTACTGTATTATATTGAATGCATTGTTTAAATAACTAATTAATCATACTAAATAAACGATATCAAACAGCAACTGCAGAGCTAGATAACAATAAATCAAAGATATATGATGGATATAAAATTAAAGGACAACTGTAAAGTCATATAGGGTAAAAAGCTTAGGAGGAAAAAAGGATATAAATACAAATGGGAGACAACTCAGTTAAGCGCGTTAACAGTTTCACATTACAGTAGACTACAAGCCTTTGAAATTTGAACGGGTATATTGCTGCTTGTAGAACCAATAAATGAATTTATCAATTGTAATTGTAGTTATGTTTCCCATTGTAGACGTTCTAGAAATACGAAGAGTAGTTCCATGATGATCTGACGTAATTTTTCGTTAATTTTTCTGGGGTATTTTCTGGGGTACATAAAAACGGATTTTAGCGGTATTGTCTGAAAATCGTGTGAAAACAGTCAAAACAACTAATGAAATTAAGAATATGGTGTTTATTCTTCTTCTCCTCTAATTATATGATGATATAGATGCCTAATTTACGATCATGTGCTCAAGATCTCAATATCAAGTACTGCTCCCACAGGGCCACATACCACTCAATTTAGTGTTACAGGTTCTTGAATGACTATGAAAAATCAGTTACTTACAATTAGAAGTTCTTAATGATAGTTATTTAAACAAACACTTTCCCCTTATGTTCACATTGTTTAATCATTAGATTATAGTCTTCATTATATTCTCAATTATGTCAAATAACGATACTAAAAAAAATGAAAATCCAATTGGTGGTGGTTTAAGTTCAGAAGATGAATTAAATCAATTATTACCTGATTATGGTAAATATTCTTATCTAAAAGCTCCATTTTTATTAAAACTTAATGGATTAATCTTTGTTATTTCATTATCTTCAACTAATACTGGTTATGATGGCAGTTTATTAAATAGTTTTCAAACAATGGATAATTGGGCAAATTATTTTGGTAATCCTTCTGGTGCTATCTTAGGTGCTTTGTCTTCAGGTATAACATTTGTAAGTATATTTGTTTTATGAAACCAATACTAATTAATACTAACTATATTTATTATAATAGGGAGTTATATTAAGTTTTCCAATTGTTGCTTTTATTTCTGATCGTTTCGGTAGAAGAAATACAATCATGTTTGGTAATATACTTATGTTAATTGGTGTTCTATTGCATTCTGCTGCTCAAAATTATGGTATGTTTTTAGTTGCAAGAATCATTTTAGGTTTTGGTAATGGTGTTGCAATTGTTCCTTCTCCAACTTTAATGTCTGAATTAACTTATCCTTCTCATAGACAAGCTATGACTGCTTTATATAATATTTGTTGGTATTTAGGTGCTATCCTTGCTGCTTGGGTCTCTTATGGTTCAAGAAATGTTCATGGTACTTGGTGTTGGAGAATACCTAGTTGTTGCCAGTCGATATTTCCATTAATTCAATGTATATTTCTTTATTGTGTTCCTGAATCACCAAGATGGTTAGTTTCAAAAGGTAGATCTGAAGAAGCAAGAAATGTTTTGTTAAAATATCATGGTAATAATAATGAAGCTATTGCAGGTCCATTAGTTGATTTTGAATTAGCTGAAATTTCAGCTGCTATTGAATCTGAAAAAATTGCTAATAAAGTTTCTTATACTTATTTATTTAAAGTTCCTGCTAATAGAAAAAGAGTGCTTTTAATTATTCTTGTGGGAACAGGTATGCAAATGAGTGGAAATTGTTTAGTTTCATATTATTTAAATTTAGTTTTAAATTCAATTGGTATTACTTCGACTGATGAAAAATTAGTTGTTAATGGTTGTTTAATGATTTATAATCTTTTTGTTGCTTTAATTATTATTTTTAATATTCATAGATTTAAAAGAAGAACATTATTTTTAACTTCACTTTCATTAATGCTATTATGTTATGTTATTTGGACTATTTTATCTGCAATTAATCAACAAAGAAATTTTGAACAAAAATCTTTAGGTCAAGGTGTTTTAGCAATGATTTTTTTATACTATGCTTCTTATAATATTGGTTATTTAGGTTTACCTTATTTATATGTTACTGAAATTTTACCATTTACAATTAGAGCAAAAGGTATTAATATAATGCAATTGGTTCAACAAATTTGGGGTCTTTATAATAGTTTTGTTAATCCTGTTGCAATGGATGCAATTGAATGGAAATATTATATTGTTTTTTGTTGTATTTTAGTTGTTGAATTAATTTTATGTTATTTTGTTTATGTTGAAACATCTGGTAAAACATTAGAAGAAGTTGCTGAAGTTTTTGGTGAATCTCCTGGTGATTTGGAAAAATTACAACAAGATAAATTAGAAGTTGAACATTTAGAACATCAAAGTAGAACTTCGTTTTAATTTTAATTAAACCTCTTATTCTTTTATTCTTATGATTTTATGAATTTATGCATGTATCTTTAAATATCGAAATTTAAAAACCACGGCCGCAGCGCAGTTTCAGCTTCAGCAGCCATAAGCGCAATATAGTGCAATGTATGGAGTATCTCTTCTTTCCGTCACCAACAGTCTCTGACACATTGTATTGACCAGTTGTATTAATATAAATGTTCTTCAAGATGTAGTATATTATCTCACAAACTCATTTCACTGTTACTCTATCAGTTGACCTGCCATTCAAGAATTTCAGTTTGCAGTGGTACTTCTGATTCCCATACAAAAAAGCAAATTTTTGCTGAGCGCGTTCTGCCCTCAGAATGATCAAGTCATAAGTGCCAGTCGAAATTACTGCTTACTTCTTCTTTTCCTATAAATTGCAACTTTATCAGGTTCATTAATTGCAATATTATTAAATTAAATTGTTTATGATGTATGTGTGGTTCCAGCATTTCAAGTAATGATTGTCTTGAAAGAGAAGAAGAATACTAACAATACTTTATATATGTTGAACTAAATAAAGTATTACTAAACAAAATATTAAAGTCACAAACAACCACTTTTCAAGTATAAATAAATAAACATCTAAACAAATTCTATATTCTTTACAAAAAATTAAAAATGTCATTATGTATCCCTATCCTTAATCACTTCAAACCTTTCCTTATCAATTCCACAACGTTTCAAACTTTTAGTATATTTTTTAGCTTCAAAAATTGGTTGATTGGAATAACAATTAAGTCGTTCAAAATTATCTGGAAGTTGATCATTAATCTTCATTTTTAAAATACTAGGGCTTGTTGTATAAGTAGATGAAGTTAATGTAAAAGATTTAATATGATTAAAATTTAAACTTCTTAAATCTATATCTTCATACATAAACACACGATTAACTGATATCTTCATTAAACCCATTGAGTAACCTTCAGAATAATTATCTTGAAATATTTGTTTGTATGGAACAATATTAATCAAATGAGGTCCATCCTTGAACCTTAATTTAAATGAATTTAATGAATTTGGTATGGAATTAAAGTGGATATGCAAACCATTTGATTTCGATTTATTAAAATTTGTAGATATATAAAGTCTTTGTAAATATTTTAAATGATTCAAATCTAAATCTATTTTATTAGAATATTCTTTATTATTAGCTATAATATCCAAACTTCTTAATTTAGATTCAGATGAAATTGAATTAATAAAGTTAACAGAATGATCTAAATCCATCCCTGAAATCTTAGCAACCTCCAAGTCCTCTAATTCACTTAAATTAGTAAATTCAATATTCCTTCTTAATTTATTCATTTCTAATTCCTTTAATTTAATTGGAAGTCTTAACTTATGAAAAAATTGTCCTTCAATTTTAAAAATTTCAACTGAATCTGGTATATTATCAAAAAATCTTTTCCCGTAAACAAATCCATTTAACTCTAATTCTTTTAATTTTGTTAAACATTTCAAATTGAAATTTATAGATTTATTTGTAATACAAACTGAATAAAGTTTTAAAGTCTTTATTGAATTCGAAATCAATATATCATTGTTATGGAAAGTAGTATCTGGTTCATCAGAATAGTCTATTGATAGATATTCAAGAGATTCATAATCTTTAATGGAATCAATATTAAAGGATGTGTAATCTGCTTCATCAATTGTTAGTGCATTTATCAAATTACAGGGTTTAAATGAACTTTCTAACTTGAAAAAAGATTCTATATGTTTCATGCCTCTACTGCTAAGGGATAATTTGAAATTAAGTCTTCTGTTTTGTTTAATTGAAGTTAATAAACTTATTTCATTTATTGATAATGGTTGTTCTAATGATTTTATTATTATATGTAATTTTTCAAGACCATCAAGGTAAGATATTAGTTTTACTAAATCATGATTATAATTTAATTCATCCACATCATGCAAACAAGAACTTTTAAAAACAATAGTTAAATTTTTTAAATTGATTAATGTTTTATCTTTTAGAAGTAATTTAAATTCATCGTCTGATACTTTTTTATCTATCATTAATTTCTTTATTTTTGAATATGAATCTTTAGATAACTTTTTTAAAACTTGAACTGCAGTTGGTTGTATTTCATTATAATTGTTTGTATTTGCAATGAATCCATTTAAAGTATGATTTCCAAATTCATACGAAACTGTATTCACTAAACCAAAAACAACATTGAATGTCTTCATAAAGTTAAAAAGATCTTCAAAAGAGGATTTTTTAATCACTAATGGACTATCATGATCATTTTTCTTGATATTCACACCATCATATGATAATTCAATGTTACTTCCATTGAAATAACCTAAAATAATGTTTTGAATAATAGTATCTGATTCAAAAAACTTAAACCAACTTTCAGAATCCTTACAGTTCTTCAATGGTCCTAGAATCCAAGATTCATATACCTTTATAACTAACTAATTCTAATGGTAAACTTTGAATAAGTGATTTATACTTATCCATTTCATCTTTTTGTAACTGTTGATATTTTGTTTGCTTTTCAATCTTCCTTCTTTTAACACTTCTTTGTTTTGCCATTTTTAAAAAGAATATGACCTTTAGAGATGATTGCCATGTAAATCATAGAAAGAAAGTGGATTGACTATATGATGTTTTTCGATACACAATACTAGAGAAATTATAACGAACGCGTGTCAGTCTCACCCAGGTCCAGCCCCAGCCAGGTCCTAGTTACCACAATTAGCGCATGTATGGTGTTTTCCTTCTTTCTACTACCACCAGTCCCTACCAATTTTTAGTACTCTGAAATGTTGATATAATTCATTACCAGAGTGATTTATTTATTCTTTTAAAATTATTATCTTGTTACTCTAATAGTTCATCTGTAATTCAAGAATTTGCAATTGCAGTGATACTTCTGATTCCCATACAACAAACAATTTATCGCTGAGCGTGTTTTTTGCTCGTAGAACCGCGACAAATTTGATGGTCCACTGGTTGTCGGATCCGGAAACCATCTTCTCTAAATCAACTACAACGACAATTAGACAAGTAATTACGGAAGAAATATAGAATTAAAAACAACTTACAATAAAAAACATATTTAACATTTAACACCAGAATCTGTAAATTCTGTAATATAGAGGTTTGGTAGCCATTTCAGCTTTTTCTTCAGCAAGTTCCTGCTTTAATAATTCAATATCAGTAGCGGCTCTACCAGAATCAATATCAATTTCAGAAGTCTTGTTTAACCAGATGAATTTTCTTTTCCAAATCATATAACCAGCAACGAAAGCCAGGATAACTGGAATACATAACCATGTTTCAAAGAAGTTTTCAGCTTGAGCAGTACCAGCTGGGAATAATGAAACCCAGAATTCAACAACTAAAATAACACAAATTAATAAGAATGCAAACCATGAACCATAAACACCACCTGCAGCTTTAAATGGTAATTCACTGGTATCTCTACCTTGATGTCTTAAAGTCCATCTGAATCTAATATGACAAACACAGATAGAGGCCCAGGATAAGAAAGAAGTTAAACCAGAAATAGACATCATCCAAGTGAATGCTTCACTTTGCTTATCCGATGCTGATAAATAAGATAATAAACCAAAACCTAAAATTAAACAAACACCAACTAATGGTCTACCTTGTCTATCAATATAACTAAACCATTTTGGACCAAAACCTTGTTCAGCAACTGAAACAACAACTCTTGAACATCCATAAACTGATGTATTACCAACAGATAAAACAGCAACCATAATAACAACATTCATAACTGAAGGTAAACCAGAAATACCACCATTTCTAATAGCAATAACAAATGGAGAAACAGAAGCATCATAAGAACTTTTACCACCTAGTAAATCAGAAGAATTATAAGGAACTAGTAAACCAACAATTGTTAAACCAACAATATAAAATAAAGTAATTCTCCAGAAAACTTGTTTGGTAGCTTTTGGAATGGTCTTTCTTGGGTTAGCAGTTTCTGCTGCAGCCATACCACATGTCTCCGTACCGGCAAAAGAGAATGCTTGAATAATAAATTAGAAGTGTTAGTATAATTGTTGAAATAATTATTGGTAGCGGGAGAAAAAAAATTAAAACTTACCAGCAGTAACAAAGACTTTACAAACACCTTTAAAACCATGAGCAAATGCACCTGGATCATTCCAATATTTACCTCCAATGTATTCACCTTTTGGACCTCCACCACAATTCAAGATAATACCTAAAATAATGAATCCAATAATAGCTATAACTTTAATCATTGAAAAAACATATTCAGCTTCACCATAACCTTTAACACCAAATAAATTGATAACAACAATCATCGCCCAAAAAAGAGTAACCCAAGCAGCAGGGGAAACAGGTGAGTTCCAATATTCGATAGTAATAGAAGCAGCAACTAATTCTAATGGTAATGTAATAAAACTACCTATCAAGTAATTCCAGCACATAGCAAAACCCCAAGCTGGGGAAATGAATCTGGAGTTGTATTGTGTATAAGAACCGGAAATTGGGAAAGCAACAGTTAATTCACCTAAAGCATGAACAGTACTATATTATAAAGAAGAGATAAGTTAGTAAATTCATTTCTGAAGTATTCATGCTTTTGTGAGCCGCACCTAGTTTATATGCCCCCATTTCTATAGCTAAGCTTAAGCTTAATTAATACTTACAAAAACATCATAGCTCCAACTAATATCCAAGCAATAAGTAAAGCAGCTGGACCACCATTACGTAAAGCAGAACCAGAACCAATGAACAAACCAGTACCAATAGCACCACCAATACTAATCATTTGCAAGTCTATAATAAAGTTTTTTGATCTTGTTAGTATATTATAATTTCAAGGGAGTTCAAAAAAGGGGAAAAATACATACGTCTTGATTTCAATTTTCTTTTCAATGGAGTCTTAGAAGATAAAGCATTACCTCTTTCAATATCAGTCATACCTTCAGTGGATTTATAATCATTAGAAGAATTCATTGGTTTAAAACCATCAAAGAACCTTTTGAAAACGCCACCAGTTTTAGTAGTTTCTTCTTCAGGTGAACTAATTTCAACAACAGATGTAACTGCACCAATCTTAGAATCTTTTTCTGACATTTTGTTATAGTTGATGTGTTGAAAGAATAGATACTATTTCCATATTTGTTCAAAAGAAAGTAGGGAAACAGGGGGGTTTTTATACAATTTTTATACAAAGTCTTGGAGAATGTAATTTACTGATAAGAAGCCATATAGCAAAATACTGCCAACATAGATAGATCAGAGAAAGTACTTTGATATAATTTTAAACTTTAATGTGCTATGTAGTACGTACTATATATCATCAGTCTATATGTAAATATATAGCTTGAGTATTCAATTGATTAATTTGTTTCATTATCTTATATCGATTATGCAATTCATTTATATCTTCATTTTTGACCTTAATGTTAACTATTTACTTTTAACTATTAATTATTAACTATTAATTGAAAATGATTGTACAGTTCTATATTTATAATTAACCTAACGTATTCCCTTTTGTGCAGACTGTATATTTCAATGCTTTTCTCATTCCCTTCCAATCAACAAATCCTTTGACCTTTGTAGGCTTGTAAGTTGTAGCTGCAATCAGTTCGATTGATCGATTGATGATAAGGTTGATTAGAGAGTCTTGGGCTTCTTGGTCTTTTTTCGGGATGTTTGCGCTCAGTGGAGACAGTCGGGATGAGGTTTGGTTGACCGTTTGAGGGATTCGACTTTCAGGGTCCATGCACCTGCATTTTTTAATTCCTCGATGATGGTCAGTTCAGCCATGCAGTATATTGATCCATAGGCCTTATATAATTCCAAATACTCTATCAAATTAAATTAAATGATATTTAGTAATAGGATATATCAACTTACAGTCAAAAACACTCAATTGGTTGGTTTTTTATATTAACTTGGCTTGCTTGAGTAACTATAACGCCGTAAGAATCAATCATTAATTTAAATCATCAATCTCTTTTTATTATATTTAACAGTTATAAATAGATTAAGAATACATAAATCAATTAATTCTATAAAAACTGATCAAAACAGGAATCAACGGAAAAACTATACAAAATAACGTAATTGTAAAATCCTGTAACTCTCGCGGTTGTGAGCCCTGATCTCGCGACGATCGACTTATATGCAGACGTAAGTCTGACACACCGCCGGATATCTTCAAAC